>JASDQU010509442.1:29804-40707 GCA_032191745.1 Picea mariana
TGTGGGTAATAGGGCGTTGAGTTTTCATGGAGAAGACCCAACTTTTCGGTGAGTTCGGACATCATGAAATTTCTAAAGTGGCTACCGTGGTTAGTGATGATAGCCTGAGGAACATCAAAACGTGCTATGATGTGATTGAAAATGAATAATGCTGTGGTCTTTCTAGTATTTTCAAATGTCGGCATCACCTCGGCCCATTTCGTAAAATAATCTATGGCTACGATAATGTATCCATGCCCCCCGACCGAGTGGGGGTGACATGTCATGAAATCAATGCCCCATTTCACAAAGGGACCAACGGAGACCACAGGGTGAAGAGGAGCGGGGTGTGACCGTATCTTATGATTATAGGTCTGGAAAGCGTGGCATTTTTGGACGGCGATTATGCAATCGTTAAATAAAGAAGGCTAAAAATATTCTGCACGTAAGATCTTCTGGGCAGTAGCATACCCAGACATATGACCACCACAGGCTCCAGAATGGCAGTCATTTAAGGCTTTCTCGGCTTTGTCAAACGTGAGGCAGTGTTGAAAAACTGAGTCAATCCCCTGACGATAAAGAGGGTTCACGAGGATAATATATTGACGGGCTTGGTAGCGTATTCGACGTCGGTCAATACTGGACAAATTGGGCCAGAAAGTCTGGGTTTGGAGATATATGATGATATCACCATACCAAAGATCATCGGAACTAATGAGGAAAAGGGATTCATCAGGTAATGAATTGGCTGCTACATTTTCCATTTCAGAGTAGGGAAAGTCACATAGCAACTCGACAAACACTAAGGACTTCTTAGACTTGGCTCGTTCGAATTACAAGTCAAACTCCTGGAGTATAACTATCCATTTGGAGTATTTTCCCCCTAGTAATTGACGTGTAAGAATGTGTTGCATAGGGTTGCAGTTAGAAATCACTATAGTCTTGCGAGAGAGGATATAGTGCCAGAAGCGTTGAACTGCTTGGACGACTGCCAAGGCTAGTTTTTTGACATGTAAATACTTGGTTTCAGTAGGCGTTAGACTTCGACTCAAGTAATAGATAACATGTTCATCGTGAGAATCATCCTCTTGGACGAGAACCATACCAATAGTGTAATCCGAGGCTACGAGGTAGAGGAAATAATCACGACTGTAATCGGGGGGAAGAGAAGCGAAGCACGTGTCAGGGACAGTTTCAAATCTTCGAAGGATTTATTTGCGATGGTATCCCATACGAACTAGGACCCCTTTTTGAGGAGTCGCGTAAATCCACGAGTTATCTCGACGTAGTTCGGGATGAAACGACAAAGAAAGTTTGCTTTCCCTTGCAAAATTTGTAACTGGCGAAGTGTAGAAGGAGGAGGGAGATTAAGGATTGCCTCGACCTTTAAAGGATCTACCCTGATCCCTTGACGCAAAACAATAAAGCCTAGAATTCGACCGGATTCTACGCAGAAAATGCACTTGTGAGGATTCAAGCGTATATGGTAAAACCGACAGCAGACGAAAATGGCTCGGAGGTGCATTGGATGATCGACTCGGCGCATGGAATGAGTGGGTAAGTCGTCAAGATATGGTTGCACGATGTGCTTGATATCATGGAAGGCATAAGACATAGCGTGTTGAAAAGTTGCGCCAACGTTCTTGAGACCGAAAGGGAGTTTTCGATAGGCAAAAGTGCCCCAAGGACAAATAAAAGAAATCTTGTGTTGATCCTGGGGAACAATATTGATTTTATTATATCTGGAGAAACCATCCATCAGAGAGAATATTTCACTTCCGGCGCAATCGTTGAAAATATTATCGACGAAGGGGGTAGGAAAGTTGTCTTTAGGGCAAGCTTTGTTAATATCCCTATAATCGACGCATACACGAATCGTGCCTTGTTTCTTGTCAATCGGGACAAGATTGGAAACCCAGTCAGTGAGGGCCACTGGGTAAATAAAGTTGGCTTTTATAAGTTTCTCAACTTCAACCTTGATAGCAGCCGCTTTACGGGGGTGAACCAGACGAAGGCATTGCTGGATGGGTTTAGCGTCTGGGTATGTCTTGATCTCATGTATCACAATGTCGGGGTCGATACTCGGCATTTCTTCGTAGCTCCAGGCGAAGACATCATAAAACTCTTTGAAAAGTGACGTGTAGGTGACGATTTCGTTAGGGGAACACGAAGCTCCGATATGCACATTTTCAACAATTCCAGGTTTGATGGATATGTTGAGGGGAATAGTGGGTGAGATATTTCTTAATTTCCCTTCGGAAAACACATCGTGTGTGGACTCGGGAACGGTTGAAATGACGACAATGGTTGACAGGGTCAAGATCCATTGGTAGTTCTCGATGGTATGTTGCTCCAGGAAGAGGATGGAACGGTGATGGCCATCGTCCCAAGGGGTGTCTTCCATGACATACATGATCATCTCGTCTGTGGGAAAAATGACACGGAAAGGATCTGGAGATAAATCATCAAGAGAGGGGGTAGGAGGGGTTGTCGATTGAATGGTCTGATAGGTAGATTCGACCAGACTTAACGGCATTTCGTCGCCGTAACGAAGATGATCGCCAGGGTCAGGTACCATCCATGGGTCATGAGACGCAGGGGTTCCATGAATCGAGGTGGAGATCATGTTGATTGAAGCAACGGACGAGCGTGGAACATCGGGCGGTGGAATGGGGAAACTAAACATTAACGAAGAGTCTTTAAGAAGGCCTACACCGACGTTCTCGTAACCCGGTGGGGTTTTAGTGATGAACGGTATGTTGCCAGTACATGCATCCGAGTTAAAGAAGGCTAATTGGTCGATGGTGACGACCTTTCCTTGATGTGGGAAATGTACAACACAAAAGAGAGTCGACACAACTGCACGCATGGAATCAATCCAGCTACGACCAAGCAGAAGATTGTAATCAACAGGAGCGTTGAAGACTTCCACTTCGAATTAGACCGTTTTTCCTTCTAGCATGATTGGAAACAAAGGAAGAACACCATAGGGCTTAAAAAAGGAGCCATTGAAGGATTTGAGAGTGTTATGGGATTCAGTCAAAGAGGGAGAGTTGATGGATTTCCAGCAGGTAACAGACATGACACACGTCAAGGCACCCTCGTCGATAACGGTTCTACAAACGTTTTTATCGGAGACAATCACTTGGATTTGGAACACGAGTTGAGGGGGTAACCTTGGATGTGATCATCCAAGTCAAAAATTATTAATTTCGTGTTCGTCGGGTCGATTCCACCGATAGCTTTCAACAGTGCCTTCCATTGTGTGGGACAACTTTGGAGGAATTCGAGGGATGACATCGCAGAAGGTGCTTGTGCTGGATCTTCAACAATGTTGTAGTTCAGCACGAGTATGAGGATTGAAAGTCGATTTCTGAATGACGCCCTTTGGAGGGGGTCGAAGAATTGTGTCAAGGCTCAGTCATTTGAGATGAAGAGGACCGTTGGTAGGTGGAGTCGTAGGAGAGGGTTGTACCAATGAAGGAGGTAGATCATCAACCTTCTCTTTAGAGGGAGAATAATCTTTGGCTCGAGTGGTGAGTGTAATGTCATTCTTCTTTGAATCGCCAGTGCACATCAATACATAGGACGTAGTAGAAGGGGAAGGTTGGTCATTAATGACCAATTGGGACTATTGTTGAGAGGGGAAAGGTTGGGACAAAACGGTTGGAGTGGGTGGTTTCGGAACCCCTTGAAGGAACTTAGTAACTTCGGTGCATCGTGGACAATTCTTCGTGTAGTGATCATCACCACAGATAAGGCAAGGGTATCGGGGTTTGCGCTTATCCCTATTGTCAACAGGTGGAGTTTTGGTTCTCTTTGCTTGAGAAGTATTTTTGTCCTCCTTATTCTTACCCTTTCCCTTTCGAGATTTGTTTTTACCGGCTAGGGTGGATTGGACAACATTTACCTCAGAAGTCTTATCGGTGGGAGGGGTAGGAGATGGAGCATTTTGAACATTCGAAGAAGCAGGTTTGGGGTTGGTACTTGAGGCAGAATGTGGTTGGGCATGGAAAGTTCCAATCACACTATCGGCTGCATGAGAGGCAGTTGGAGTAGCTGACGTGGCAGAAGTGGAAGGACGAGGTGTGTCAGGGAGTAAGTCGTAAAGAGTACCCGTTTGTGAGTAAACGAGGTCAAGGTATTGAGCAAGACTTATGGCCTGTTATTCTGTGACAAATCCACCCATGGCAATGTCACGAGCAATGTCGTTCACAAATGATTTTGTGAACCACTCTGGCAACAATTGATCAGGAAGTTCGAGTTTGATGAGACGTCATCTCCGTCGCCACTCATGAATGTGATCAGATATATGAGTGGCTTTGGTTTGTTTGAAAGAACTCAAAATCTTGGTCCCTGTTTCATAACGGATCGGTAACTGGTAGTGGGTGAGGAAAGCCATAGCTAGGGTGTTGAAGTCAGCGAAGAAACCTCATGGTAATTCTATATACCACTTCGCAGCAAAACCTGTGAGAGTTCTTTGAAAAAGACGTAATCGGATAGAGTCATCCATCAAGGAGTTGGATGAGCACTAGAGATGAAAAGTCATGACGTGATTGTTCGGGTCCTCTCCCGCTTTTCCATCGAATTTAGGGATGTCAGATGGTAGCTTGGCTGGTATAGTGGGCCATTGGGGAGAGTGACGGATTGGATCATTTAAAGTCCTCAACAGATCTGGGAGATCCAAAGTGGCCAGGAAGGGTAACTGTCTATTCACATGCGGAAACTGGTGGCTTTGGGGAGGGAGTCCCATCGGCAAACCAGTGGGACCATAAGTAGTCTGTATATAATGTGAAGACCCAGGCAGATTCAGTGGTTGTTTTGGAGGAAAGTAGCTCATGGGATTGTATCCTTGAACAGGGACGTGAGTTTGAGCATTTGAGCCCCAAATAGGATTGGACGTATCTGGATATGGTTGGCCTATACTAGGGGGTATAACAGATGTATTTGGAAGCTGTTTCCCCCCAATCGATTGAGGATTCTATTGTATTAGATGGTTCCAATACTGGGCCAAGGATAGAGTTATGTTTTGTCCGTAGGGTGGGGTCGGTGGGGATTGTCCTCCAATCAGGGGTTGTGTCCCAATTGGGGGTTGTGTTCCAATTGGGATTTGAATTCCAATAGGAATTTTCCCTACAAGGGGGGGTTGAGTCAAACCTCCTTGGTGAAATTGTCCACCAACAGGAATTTGGTAATTTGGTGTGAACGACGAAATAGTGCTACTAAGATTAGTGCTACCGATAGAGGATGAGAAAGGTCCTCCGAAAGGGGGGTGAGGAAGTGTCAGAATGAAGTCAGGAGGAGAGTGCCCAGACGAAGAGGGACCACCAGTAGTTTCGGATGGGGTTTGCGTAGGAGTGGGAATAGAAGCATTCAACGCATGGTACCCAAGTGGAGGCATCGGGGTGACACTGGGCGAGAGCGGTGTGCCGATGGGGGCTTGACTAGTCGCTGTAATCTCAGTGTGAATACTCATAGTGTCTGTGAAATGGACCATTTCTGACAAGAGAGTCAAGATGTGGTCAGCTCATGGATCTTCTATCCCAGGAAAATAATAAGCAGTAGTAAGAGGTACTGTGTCTGGGTCAGAGGTTTCAGGGAATGCAGGTGAGACGAAGACTTCAACGCCTAATCCTGCACCAAAAAGGTCTCGTCTAAAAATGCCAGTAGACCAAAAAGGATCTTTGTCCTCAGGTCCTGGAAAAGGTCCAGTCGGTGATCCAGAAGACACAACAACTAAGTCTTCGGAAGAATTCACTCGCATAAAACGTCTCTCAGAATCGGGGTGAAGCCGAAAGTCCTCTCGAGAATTGGTGATTCGGAATTGTTCTAGAGAGTTAGTTCTTTCCACTTGTGGGGTGGCGACGTCTTGGACTTCACTCTGTTGAGGAGATCCCTCTGGTGAACTTGTAGGTAGGGGTTGATAACCTCCCAGATTTTCTGGGTATAATCCCTACATCCTACGAGAACGGTGTGGAGGCTCTATTGTGAACGAGTTACAAACTTACGAAGAAAGTCTTATGGTCAACTTGGGTAAACAAAAAGAACGCGCTAATAAAAAAAATCTAGGAAACAATACCAAGCAAACAAGACCTTCTAATTCCGAAGTTACTAGTTGGTGATGAAATCCAACGTCGCAAAAATGAGATGAGAAGGGGCTGGGCTAGGGTGTAAAAGTTACGTTGACGACCTGCTTAACGGACTTACACCCTGGTGCAAGCTCCCACACATAATCATGGGTATACCCTCCAAGGAGCCCGAGTGAGTTTGGTCAACGTCGATTCCAGGTACCATGAAGACTTGCCCCTTCACAGTCACCTTGTGTAAGACCCTAAAAAGATAGGCCGCTAAGGTTACCACTGACAACAATAAATCCTGGGGGGACAGTCAACAGTTTGATCCACACGCAAGGGCAAGGTATCTAGCCCGAAATCAACTCGAGAGGCTTCCACTCATCATTGTGGGTATACCTCTAAGTGATCCCCATAATACATGCAATCTCAACACTGATATCAACAAAGCAAGGTGAGTAACTTCGTCAATATCAATGTGACCTCGTGTTTGACCCTTGTGTGAGAAGGGCTTCCCAGGACAGAATGTTGCAAATGGAATTTTGACACTCCTTAACACAAGATGCTATTATGTGTTTTGTTCTTTGGAGAGTGTAACTCTATGCCTATTCCAAAGCGCTAGCCTAGCTAATTGTTGGTGTAATAGAGTCCTAGAAAAGAGTTACTAGTTAAATTTTAAAATTGCGCAATATTTTTTAAAAGTTGTTGTTACTCAAAGGAACCGGAGGTGAAACCGATGTTGTGTGAGACGCTCACCCAACAATGCATAAATAGGAATGAAATATATCGATTTTCGTTCAATGAATCCTATGTACGAGAGGGAAAGAGAAGTGTCTTGGATCAACCTTAAACTATGATACACAATCTCCTTTAAAATGCGATCTCAATGAATCATGCAATAATGACAATTCTCTATTTGTTCTTTTTCAACAATTTCAACAATTGATTTTCAATATTTTCAAAATGAAAAATGCTTTTAAAAGAAAAATGTTTTTTACTTTTCAAAAAGGATCTACACCATGGTGGTGAAAGTAAGGAAAACCAATAACTAATGAAGAAGCAATCAACAAAACCCAAACCAATCTTTTAATGGAAACAAAAATGACAAGCAGACAAAACTAGTTTTTTCAATTGCATAAGAACAATGATCTTCCAAATAATGGGCAAATGAGAAAGACAAAGAATCCCAACTTTCAAACCAATCACCGACTCCTAACCAAACAAGTACTCATATTCCAGGATCAGAGAGTATATTCTTGCTAAGAAAAGTCAAGGGATGAGAGTTGAGAAAAAGGGACAGGAAGAGCCTTTGATTTCCGAAGACTGATCGTGCACAAAATCCGAAGTCAAGAAAACATCAACCAGTGGTCCAAGAAGTTATTTTCAGACACCTATACTGATCTGGGCATCTGAGCATGCAAAAACCTTAAATCCAAAAATTTTAAAAGAGGGTTTGCAGGCTATCAGTAATACACAGTGTGAGAATGGATCATTCTCACAGTCTACCTTTGATCAGGGTGCGAGAACCTCACACCGGATTGAAAGGAGGAGTGTGAACTCAAGTAATTCTCGCAGGCCACTGTGGGGTTCAGTGCGAGAAGGCCTGAAACTAGGTAAAATATTGGAAAAAGACAAAAAATTTGAAGGGACTTCTGGACCCAGAGAGTCTATCAGGGTGTCCTGAAGACTCAGAGATTGATAGAAATGGAGAAAGGTAAGGCAAGAGAAAATGGCCAAGGAAAAACACCAAAAACCACAAAAAAAATGGGTTGCATCCCCAGTGGAGTCGCCAATTTTGTTATCGGACTAATCGGTAGGTGCAGACACTAACAGATCTCCCTAGATCCACCTAGATCTAGAACAAAACAGGACAGGACATGACTCTTTCCCTAAGTTACAACCATTGAAATAGATAATAAGGAGGAACAAGTGACATACCTTTGAATCGCTTCCTTGGTTCTTTGTTGCTCCCGCTTCGCTCCGGTGCTCTCGTGAGGTCAAGACCAAGACAACACAAACCAACCAAAGTGAAGATAGCAAAATGTATTCAATCGTCAACTTATGTGTATGATCAAGGAATTACACAATAAAGTAAGAATGACTTTATGGGAAAAGGACATGTCGATGTATCATATTAATCAAAAGTAGAAGATACAACATGATCGCCTTGATGTCGCAAGATTCCTTTCGGTGACTCTTGGCTCCAACACACACACTTTCTCAATCCTTGCATGAAGAATATCCAATTCTTCTTGATAGACTTGCTAGAGTCTCCAAGCTCCTATTCTAGCTAGGTTCTTCACACAATTCCTTCACCAATTCTCCTATTAATCTTTCTTAACCTTTTCCATGAGAATCCTATCAATATATAGGAGAGGATGAGATGGTTACATGGATGAGAATGATCCCACCAAATCAGGGAAACCAGTAAAATGATAACCATTCGAATGCCAACCCATTTTCTAGAATATTCCCTTCTAGAACCATCGAGACTTCATATTTTTTCCAAGCTTGACATCAAGTTCTCACCCTAGGTATAGAGAACAGTGCGAGAAGTTTGCACCCTAGCTGAAGGTAGCCTGCGAGAATGGGTCATTCTCACACCCTAGGCTATAAGCAGCATGTGAACTCTCTTTAAAAACATGTTTTCTGGAAGGAGATGAATGCCACTTTTCTCAGGAGAAAGTTCTTGTTGAGAGCCTAAGTACACCATTGTTAATACACCATCTAGATGACAAAAATCATGGGTAACACTCAGTTTGTCCATTAGATTGAGGATGATAGGATGAGATATGAGCCAATTGAGTACCCTAACAAGAAAATAATTATGTCCAAAAATGTCCAGTGAAGATGGGATCTCTTTCACTTACAATAATATTTGGGTTGCCGTGTAGCTTTTGAACTGTCTCCATGAATGTGGTGGCAACTGTACTGGGTTTAAAGGGATGAGAGAGTGCACAAAAGTGTGGGTACTTGGTCAGTCTATCAACAATCACCATGATGACACTCTTTCCTTCAGAATTCGGTAACTCTGTGATTAAATCCATGGAAACCTTCTCCCATCACTGACTTGGGATGGCTAATGGTTGTAAAAGACCTGGGGTCTTAATTGTTTCCACCTTATTTTGTTGGCAAACCAAACATTCTACCACAAACCTTTGAACATCAGTCTTAAGGCCATCCCAAAAAAATTCCTTCTTAACCCTATGGTAGGTTTTCAAAAATCCCGAGTGGCCTCCTATTGGAGAGGTGTGCAATTCCAATAGTACCTTTAGTTTGAGTTGGGAGTTCTTGCATAAATATAAGCGATATTTGTACCATAGTGAATCATTTTTCCATGTAAATGTATTTGATGCACTGGAATCCTGCTGCAACCTTTGAATGAGTGTCCACACTTTTTCATCATTCTTCCATTCATCCCTTGCTTCTATTATCCAATCAGGTTGGATGATCGGGATAGCACAAATAAAGGCCTCAACATCTTCATCCTTTCTTGAGAGTGCATCTGCCACAACATTTTTCTTCCCTTTTTTATAGACGATCTCAAAATCATAACCCAATATCTTGGTTACCCATTTTTGTTGTTCTTTTGAAGATAGTCTTTGTTCCAAGAAGTATTTAAGACTATCATGATCTGTTTTGACCTTGAAGTTCCTACCTATTAGGTAAGGATGCCATTTCTTCAATGCATGTAGTATTGCCACCATTTCCTTCTCATAAATGGGTTTTTGCAAGTCCTTTCCCTTGAGTGGTCGACTTTCAAAAGCAAGGGGCCTTCCTTATTGCATTAGGACAACACCAATTCCATTTCTTGAGGCATCACATTCCACAATAAATATTTTGTGAAGTCTAGAGTGGTCAAGACAAGAGATTTGCACATAACCTCTTTAAGTTGTTCAAAATCTTTAGTTGCCTCTAGAGTCCATGAAAATGCATCCTTCTTAGTTAGTGTCATTAAAGGTGTTGCTATTATTCCATAGTGTCGAACAAACTTGCGGTAGTAACCTGTCAAACCCAAAACTCCTCTAAGATTATTCAATGTTTTGGGAATTGGCCAGTCCATCATGGCCTTAATCTTGTTAGGGTCTACCTTGACACCTTAATGAGATAAAATATGACCCAAATACTCTACCTCCTTCACTCCAAAGAAACATTTGGATGGTTTGGAATATAGTTGTTTCCCCTTTAGTAGTTGTATCACCTTGTCAACATGTCGCACATGATCCTCCCAAGACCTGCTTTAGATTAGTATATCATCAAAAAATACTAACACAAAGCTTTGAAGGAAGGGCTTGAAAATGGAATTCATCAACCCTTGGAATGTGGAAGGTGCATTTGTAAGGCCAAAACACATGCCCAAAAATTCATAATGGCCTTCATGAGTTCAAAATGTTGTTTTGGGGATATCTTCTTCCTTCATTCTAATCTAGTGATACCCTGAACAAAGATCCAACTTTGTGAAATAGATTGCTCCATGTAGTTCATCTAACAATTCATCAATGACGAGAATTGGAAACTTATCTTTAATAGTGATCTTGTTGAGCTCTCTATAATCTAGACACATAAGCCATGATCCATCTTTATTGAATACCATTACCACTGATGCAGAGTAAGAACTTTGGCTAGGTCTCATAATGCCAACCTCTAACATTTCTTCAACCATGCGCTCAATTTCAATTTTTGGGGCATAAGGGTATCTGTATGGCATGATGTGAGGAGGAACATTCCTAGGAATTAGGTGAATATCATGATCATGATTTCGAGTGGGTGGAATACCTTTGAGAATATCTTCAAATACTTTGGAATTCTTATCAATGATCCCTTGGAGATCTAGAGGAATAGATGGCTTAGAT
>JASDQU010509442.1:41816-52797 GCA_032191745.1 Picea mariana
GTGGGAGTTTAGCCCAATTGGGATATGTTTGATGGCTGTAGCTACATGTTAGTCTCAGAAGTTTGGATCCTGGTTGGAAAAAATATTGGGTTATTTGTGTACTCCAATGTGAAGTTGTTAGTGAATAATCTTGTTAATAAATGAAGTTTATGTTTGGGTTTTAGTTGGTATTGGAAATTACATGGATTTTTTATTGAAACTTCCTGCACTTAAATGATTTGGATTTATGTTCGTCACTGTAATTTGCGTATTATGGATTTATGTTCGTCACTGTAATTTGCGTATTATGGTGGACAAATAATGGAACTGAGAAAAGAATTAAAAAAAAAATACACCACACGACCTGTGAGTGAAAACGCTGGGAATACTTAAAATGCTTTGATTCTCAAGTTCCAGTATATGTCAACAATAGATTGATGACACAAGTACTGGATGTGAGATCCTGAATGGAGTACGAAACAAGGTTTGGGTTATGAATTTGATACTCACCATTACCTGTTAAACAGACCATTTATGATGATTAAACATTTATAAATCATTCCTTCCAGTAATTGTCTGTTTGTTGATTAGAGTTGCTCATATTTGTGAAGTATAGATTTTGATTATTACGTCGTACATAGATGATGTTTTACATCGTCCATCTGTCAACTGGAACTCTCTGGTTGTTTTTTGTTATGCCATTCGTCTATTTATCATATTCTTGTCAGCAAGCTATTGCTGTTATGAGCTTTTTCATGTTGGAAACATGTCAACGAATTTTTTTATGCTATCACATAAATATGCATGCAGCTATGTTAATGCTCATGCATGCAATCTATTTATGCAATCTATTTATGAATTGCTCGTGTAACTATGTGATCTATTCATGATCAGTTTGTGTAACTGAGTGATAGATGTTATATATGCAAGCATACCCATAGATGTGTGAATACAATGTGAATGCAAGTGTGAGCATGGTGCAATGTATAGTGAGTGTGTGAGAGCGCGACGCAATACTGAGGTGTTGTGTGTATGAGAGGAGAGGATGGTTGTATGCCTGGGTTGGTGATTGTAATTCTCCCTTGAATAAAAGAATATCGATTATCATTGTCCGTGGTTTTTTTCCTCAATGAGTTTCCACATAAATCACTCTGTCAAATTATGGGATTGATGTGTTTGGTTTAATGAATGTTTGATCTTGCTTATGCTCTGTTTTATGCTATGTTTTGCTTCAGCTATCTAACACTTCACAACTCGCCCTTCGTTCTTCTTTCGTTCTTCTTTTCATATGAAGAGCAAAGCTACCTAAAAATAGAACGGCCCATTTTATTGTGTGTTTCAGTGAGCTCCAGCGATTTTTTGATGTTTTGATCGAGAGGACATTATCAGTAATTGGTTGTTGATGCTGCCGATGCTGGTAAACTGCTGATATGCAAGTGGAGTTATATTTATGGTTGGTTGATGATGAGTTTCTCATGGTATATGCAGAAGCAAAGAGATCATATCCAAATGGTTAGGCAATTTTTATCTTTATTGCAGATTTCATCCATCCATGAAAGGGATATGGAGCAAAGTTAGCCTTAGTCACTATAGTTAATTTACTGAGCAAAGTCAACCATAGTCAACCATTAACTTTGTTTCAAAGGAAGATAAGTTCAGATATTGATATAGAGTAAAGTCAATGATAGTCATTACCATTAACTTTGTTCCATGACTAATGAGCAAAATCAACTGTAGTCAACCATTAACTTTACTCCCTACCAATTAAATGGAAATATGTTCCTATGAATTTTGTTATAAATTTCAATATAAACACTAAATAAAAAATAACAAAATCAACCGTTGTCAACCATTGACTTTGCTCTATACCAATTAAATGGAGATATATTCCTATGAATTTTGTTATAGGTTTCAATATAAGCACTAAATAAAAAGGAACGTCCTCATGATGAACAAAGTAAACGGTAGTCAACCATTGACTTTGCTCCATACCAATTAGTTGGAGATAAGTTCAGATGAATTTTGTTATATGTTTCAGTATAAGCACTGACTAAAAAGGGAACGTGCTCACGATGAAGGTTAGGTTAGTTAATATACACTAACTCATAAAAGGAGTTATGTCTTCGCGTTAAGTTCTTAATACTAGATGTTCTCCGAGTATAGAATCGACATGGCATCTGTCTGAAAACCACCGATTTCTTCGCATCGATGGAGTTTTAAATCCCAATAAAATTCAATAGGGAATTCCATAATACCATCAATGAATCTTCCTCAGGATTTATTGTCAATTTGTCAGAGCTGACGATGGGATTTAAGCATATTCATGGTCTTTAGCCGTGATCAAAATTTAGCCCTTAGAATATAATAACTACTAAGGGTTTCCAAATTATGTAATTCAAAAAATATTTTAAAAAATTAAAATTTTAAAATTATTTCTTATTTATGCATTAGCAACAAATATCATAAATATAAAATGGTAAAAGAAAAGCTACATTTCCAATTCATTAATGCGTCAATGTTCTTACTTCTAATGTTTGATTGGTCAATGAGCATTGATTCATCACACAATATTTCTCTTTGTCATCTAAAAACTAAAATTATATCTATTTTAATTGGTTCTTATCTATTATTCCCTGATATGATGTACCCTTCCACCATGTATCGTTACACAACATTGAATCCATAACATAGCTCACACCTAGATAAATATCCTACCACCATATTAGTGTATACACCATTTTATGTATCATGTAATGAAAACTTTTCAAAGAAGCTTAGACACTTTGTCTTTGTGAATCTCCAATTGAATTCATGTGTTATGAGCATTGTCTATTCTTGCCAATATGAGAAGTGACCTCACATGTAGGTTACATACTTCATGTTTTTGAGTCACACACTCACCATAAAGCCATTTGCTTTGTTATCTTTGTCTCCACTCTTGACTCTGTAAAAAACCAAAACAATTAGCCATAGGTTATGGATGTAAATAGTAATGACATTAAGAGTTTATTAGTAAGATTAATTACAAATGAGTTGCTTAATATCAATTTTGAAGAGCAAATAATGGACATTGAGCAAATCCAAGAAAATCATGTCTTCTCTCTTTTTCATGAACTCACATATTTCATCTCTCTCATAGTATCTAACATGTTGATTTATAATTATTTTGTTGTATTCATAATGCTATGTGTTTGCTTGTTAAAATTCATGACATGGTTGGTATCTAAAATGATTAGTATTTCAGCACATTGGCATGCCTCTCAACCACGTAGTGTGTAATTCATGGCATCCCCACTAATATAATAGATGATAGAAACAAAACACATAATTAAGAATCTAATGTAAATCTCTCAACAATCCACCAATCATTTACAAGTTTGGTCAAGCTCATAAAGATAATGCATAGTTTTTCTTTGTTTCACATAAAACTATTTAATGCTTATGTTTGGGATTACAAGCTCTGTTAGTTTTTCTTTGTTTCACATAAAACTATTTAATGTTTATGTTTGGGATTACAAACTCTTTTAATCTTGGTGAAATTTTCTAATTTGTATGTTCTTGATTAAGGTTATTTATGAACTTGTACAAAATGAACCTTGTCAACATCACAAAACCTAAAATTCAGATTACAACAATGAGACTTGTGATTATGCTTATTCAATTTTTAGCGTTATTAAATCCTCACTTCTTTGTTATCCATAATGATCATGCCTTTTTTAGTGTTTCTATGCATCTTTATCTATCACACTCTTTCACTTTCTTCTTCTTGTTTCTAGCAACATTGACATGAGTGTGATGATAATTTGCAAATATTTTGAGAATGTCCCATAGCTATCTTTCTCCCTATCTCATCCCAAGCCCAAGATTGAGGAGACTTATCCCTTGTAGCATTAATGTTGGGAACGACATTTTTGACGCTCGGAGGGATTCTTAAGAAAGCTAGGGAGAAGGTAACATAATTTTTATTATTATCAAAATTATACATTAGAGACTATGCTCTAAAATTCTACTCTTTCATGCATTTTGGCATGGTTTGAGAGACAAAGTGAACAATCAATATTATTAATAAAAATAGCATACTTGGTAGTATTGATGAGTAATTTCCTTTAGTTTCATGTTTTTATGGATATTGGGAAGCTCCAAATCATAAACATATTAGCCTAAATAATAAGCAATTCATGTAATCATGCTAGATTGGCATGTTCCTAGAGGCCTATAAAGCAAGTAGGGTATCTTCATTGCTTTTATAATATTTTGATATAATTATCACCTTCAACAAAGAACCTCAAGATTTATAACAATTTCTTATTTTCTAATGAGATCTAGAATGAACATGACTCCCAAGGTTAAGTAGGATTAGATTATGCTCAAAATAAGAATAAAAGATGCTCTCCTCATGCATTATATGAATACATGGATTACATAATTTCTTATATGAATTTCCATTAAAATGTTTGATTTTGTGATTGTGACTAAAGTCTTATATCATCATTTTTCACACTTTGAAATTTCTATTGAAATTTCAACTTATTTATCTAGTTGTTCATTAAATTTTAACATTTTAAATAATTGGAAAACTAATATTTTATTGAGAAATTTTTTAAAGTGTGTACTTAATTTACTCTTGTAAATTAAAATACAACTATTTTTCAACTTTTCATATGGAAGGATTGAACAAATATATGCTTTAACTTGAAATTAAAAATTACCCAAAATATAAACACTCCACCTCATCATAATATGCTACTACCATAGCATTTACATCTACATGGTACACTGTAGTTGTTGTAAGATACTCACATGTTCCTATATAATTATATTATGTATATATCATTTCAAACTAGTTAATTTTTTTTTATAAAACCTTATTTCAAAGTAACAATCACTTTATTCTTCAATGATATCCCATCCACACATTACATTATGTTTTTAAGGAATAATTAAACACAACGTAGTTTAAATGTTCTACTTTTAGGTATTTTTACGAGCATATTTTCTTATCAAATTTCTTAGAAATCAAGCCAAAAATTGTTGGAACTTCAGATTTGAGTGATTGAGTTTGTATAATTAGAGTGCCTCGTGAGTTTTTTAGAGTGCTGAATCCATTTATTTATTCAAAAATGCAATTTAAACAACAAAAAATGACAATTTCATCAAGATCTGTTTAGCAGAATTCCAATAAAATTATTCAAAAAATCTAATGTTTAGACAACGACAGGATTATGTTTCACCATTTTGTTCCTTTGGGTGGGGGGCATTAATAGAAAAACTTTATTATTTTCTTGATCTTTCAATTTTTGTAATGGTAAGCTAACATGGGCTAAAACAGGACTATCTTTTCCACTTAAATATTTGTAAAAGTTATAATGTATTCGTTCTCGTTAGCACCACAATATGAGGAAGACAATCAAACTTTGAACAATAAAGAGATGTCTTGCATGTTTGTTGGTGATTTATGTTTAACCTCAAAATAAAACTTAATTTGAAATTTAATTTATAATATGATATTTTTTTTAGAAATAAAAGAAAGATATGAAAAACAATAGTAAATACCAATAAAATAATTAAAAATAATTTAATATCTTGTTTTTATTTTATAATGTCATTTTTTTATTATATTATATTTTTAAAAGAGATATTAAAAAAGTGGTTCACAGAAGCTTAGTGAGACTGGTTGTTAATACTATTAGTGGGCTTAATGGTTAAGAATATATGTTTCCTTTAGGAGGTCACATGTGATGGTAACGAATTATTAGTTGTTATAATTGAGTAGTAGTGTTATTTTATTAACATGTTATTTATACCTGAGTGGGCCTAATGGTTAAGAACATGTGTTTCCTCTTAAGAGGTCACAGGTTCAAATCCAAAGGGGGGTAGGGTATGTATACCTTCGTAGACTTTACTAGTCAAATCGTTGGGTGGAGGGGAGTCCCTTGTCCCACAAACAAGGGGGTCTCATACACCAATTTGGTGTGTTGGCTTGGCCGTGACCTTAAAAATAGATTCTTATTATTATTTGTAAGTTGTTATTTTTATTAATATACTTTTTATTGTGAGAAAAAATTTCTTGACTTTCATCTAGCAAACCGATTAGAAAATGTTATTTTTCCATCAATACCTATGTTGTCAATTTGATTAATCTAACCGCCACCATCCATATATATTATTTGGTTGCACTTCCCTACCTCTCTTGGGCCTTCAATTTGTGTGCACATAAAAGTTTTTAGCGTCATTGTAGTGCTTTCCCATACACATTGCACCTTAACCTACATATGTGAAAGCATTGCCATATGTTATGCATTTGTTGTGACATCTATAAGGAAACACATTCTGCCATGTTGTTGCTATGGCATCTACTACAAGGAAGCAACATTAGTGTGTATTGTGTGGTTGAGAGTTTTTTTAGTGAAAACACAATCCTTATTTTTTTTTTTGTTGAAGGGAAATGGTGGGTGGCAAGGAGGAGGAGGACGATGGTGGATGGATGTTTATGTAAATCAGGTAAGAAATAGGATTCATTATCTTGGTAGATTTTAAAAATCTTCTAAATTGTTTTAGTTTTCCATTTGATTTTAGAATTCTATGACTTAGAAGGCTTTAGAGTCTCACTCGTTGTTCCTTGGCATGCGAGGTTTTTATCGAGCGATTTTTTCTCCAAATGTTTTTTTCCCTTGGTGGTTTTATGGCACATGGTTTTGTGGTCCATGGTAATGTAATTCCAGTTAAGGAAGTACAATTGAGTTCTAATCCAGGGTTAATGGATTAGGGGTTTTTTGGATGTCATGGGATCCTATATATATTGTATTGTAAACAATGAAGAGAAATAATAGAATTAGAGGTGTGGCTCTAAAATAGGTTGTTGATTTTCCCGGTTGAGTTTCTAGGGTAAATCTCTATGTATATGTGGGATTGCAATTGTTTTCTTTTAAGTGTTAAGAATCAATGTGTGCATTGCATTACTATATAAGGTTTAAAACTTATTGGAATCAGGTGAATAGTACTAAATGATAATATTTTATAATAAGTAAGTTCAATACTAAGAAAGTAAGAGGATGAATATAATAGCTTTAATTTGAAAATACTAATAGATAAATGAAACTCAAGTAAGAAAAGCAATGGGCATTGACTTATAACTAAGAACCTCTTTTCCAACATTATAATATGAATTTTGAAATTGTTTTGAATAGTATTATTGTTAAAATCATTTAATTGAATGACTTGCACTATCTTGTTTTTTGTTTCTTTTTAAGCTAAAAATTGTATCAATATTTCACATTATATACAAAAAGAGACAAATGCATATATTCCTGGTAGGAAACCAGGGCCTCTACTAGTATATTGTTTTCATGAATGGTCATATTGTTTAGATTATACAAATGTAATAGGGGTTTACCTCCAAAAAAGAACACCATAAATATCCATATGCATCTACAACTATAAAGTAAAAGAAGACTATCAAACATAAAAAAACATTAAGCAATGGGGGAAGGTGGACTTTCCTTGACTTCCAATACTAGAATCACATCTTTGTCACCAACCTACTTCTGAGCCATTTTGGATGGTTGGGGGTCGTCATTAATTTCAATTGGGTTGGCTTGGGTACCCACAGAGCCAGCCAAATCCTCCATTTGTTGCTTCCCCTTCTTCTCTTCTTCCACAACGGTGACTATGATATCGATCCTAAAGACATCCTTACACAACGCCTTGAATTTTCCTTCAAAAATTTAGATGGTGTGTAAGATTTCTTGCTTCTCATCTTCTTTCTTCTCCATGGCCTAGGTGATCATGGCCTTAACCATCCAGTACACTTCTACAATTTGGAAATATTTGGTCTCCCTAGTTTAGGAGTACAAGGGTCCAACACCTAGTGTTCTACCTCCTCCAAGATTTTTGTCTGATATTCTATGTCGTATGTCCTTGATCGCTTCCTCTATCTCCTTATCCCATTCTCTTATAGAGTCTAAACAATTATCCATAACCAAGCACTTTGCCTCTCAAGCATTTTTTTTCCTTTGCTGCTGTTGGATATTTATATGTCTATGGAGCCTTTCGATTGATACCTACACCTCGTCTCTTACCCCCTCTTCCCCCTCAATTAGACCTTTCCACCATCTCGACCCAAACAAGAAAAATTCCACAATACAACAGTTTTCCGTATAACAAACCCACCAACTCACCGAGCGAAATATAGAGAGCTGGTCATGGCCTACAAGGATATGATCCAAATTCTACCCTTATCCCACAAATACACCCCAAACCGTCTATAAAATAACTTATCCCACAAATGTTCACAAAAATGAGATTATAAACCAAGCAACCCTCCCTGACCACACACCCGAAAGGAAACATAGCACTAGAGAGAAAAAAATAGGCAAGGCTTGATGGGAGGCCAAGAGTCAAGGTGTCTGGGTGCCTCGAACACCTCAACGACCTGACTCCATATTTTTCCCTGCCAAAAGACCATAAAATTATTGATTCATACCATTTTGTTGAAACAAACCACTGCCCCTCATATTGCTCAACACAACTCTCTTCCATAATGCCACCTTCAACGTCCATTGTCATAAAATGGTGTCTCTTGTAACTAACCTCATCATACCATGTCTAGTTGAGCCTCACTTCAACCTTCATTTATTTGCCTCTATTGTACTACTTCGTAGCCTTGACATGCATGACCATAATCCTCATAGTGAATGAGATGTGTCTCGTACCTCCTCCCCATCATCCTTTCTCCCAATGTTAGACACCAGCACTTTCCACATGTCACATCCTCTCCCGTGTTGATCCAGGTGGATATTGGTGTCCACCCACCTATTCTAACTGGCTCCTCATGTCCATTTTTTATTCAACATGTCTTTCTGTACTGCTTAATAATTGTGAGTTCTACACTTATGGGGTTGTATGAAGCCTCACACATTCTCTAGGGGAATAAGGGTGGCCTCTCGACTAATCCAACTGGCTTATTTTGTATGTTTTCATGTTAGCACATCTTGTTTTACATTCAGGGTTGTTTTGGGGCCCTAAACATTGTTTTCTTGTCTCAAAATAGTCAGAATGTAGATATAGTTAGAGTATGATAGTGGAATGTGTAGCTCTCTTAAATACCTTTCCGATGGGCTATCATGTGCCTAAAACGGAGGTTGTATGCAAAAGTTACGACCCTAGGAACTTGAGGTACCAAATTACACCAACTTACCCATAGGGCTTGTTATCACACAGTTTGTAGCTAGGAAAAAAGCTATAAGATTGAAGGCAAAAAATAGCATAACAGGAACCTATCCCACCCAATGTCACCACGATGGGGAGGTTCTTTCTCTTTAGGGATGTTAGGCCCAGGGGAGACGTCCCGGGTGACCTATGGTTTTGAAGAGGAAAAAAGGCTAATAAGACAAAGATAAGGTTTTCCCCCTTCACAAGTCACCACCCAAACAGAAAGTCCCAGCTAAACAGCCAATAATAAAGTAAATCCCCAATGAAGAACACCTGCCAGGAACAAGACAACAACAAACAGACATATGCAAGCTATATTTCAGTGGGTTAGTACTTCATAAGACTATCTGATAAATATATATAAGCAATTAGCAATAAATGTTGACGAAGTCAATGTTTATCAATAGCAAATGAAAAATATAACACTTCACCAATAAATATTGGAACGATGTGGCATTCAATGTAACCAATCAACACTTCATTTAAAAAATGCTTTAAACCACCATTCAATTGCTCATAAAGTAAAACGTTGTTGCAATAAATATGAAATATCCAATGATGATGTCAACAACTTAGGGTTAGTAGGTTAGGGTTTGAAATTCAAATAATTTTGAGAGTTTGTTTGATCAATTTCACTTCAATGTTAGAGGACTTTTAGATCAGTGCCTTAGGGTTTAATGGAGTCATAAGTGAAGGATGCAAGATTTCAAGGACTAGAGGGAAGAGTTTTGAGGTGTTGCAAAGGCAAGGCCTCAAAATCAAAACCCTAGGGGAGAGAGGCTCACTCCGGTGTTGCTAAAACAAGGCCTCATGCTCTCTCCTCCTTCCCATCAAAATGGCTAGCTCAAGAATAAAAATATAACCAAAACAAGAGGGTTTGATGAGGTGAGGTGTTGCTATAGCAAGGCCTTTCAACAAACCCTAGAAAGAGTACGCCCCTAGTGTAGTAGACCTAGGCTAGGGATGTTTCACTCTTCTTGGCTTTCAATTGGTACAACTAGCAAGGAGGAAGAAGGAATGGGAGTCTAGCTATGGCTAGGCTCTTTCTTCCTTCTTCAATGGCTGAAAGTTTCTCTATCAAGGGACATGAGACAAGGACCTACTTATGTGCTTGTCACCTAGGGTTTTGAATTAGCAAAATCATAAATACATGCAAGAAATTAAACTACAACCATTCATTCAAGAATTTTTGCAGAAAAATACTTACAATTCACCAAGAAATAACCATGCAAACCCTAGTTGTAACACCTTCCTTCAAGAGAAACACCATAAATGCCAAAAGTCACTTCCTTCAACAAGTGTGCATCATTTAATCCATCCAAATACCCAAGAGAGGCCGCCAATTTCATACCTCACTAATGAGTGAGTAAGTTGTGATGATAAAATGAGAGTCAAAATCCCTCATTTATACAAAACCTTGACCTAATTTTACATTTTAGGTTAGGGAAAAAGGCCGACAAGGCCAAAATATCAAATCATATTGTTTTTACATTAAATTGTCAAATTAAATCCTAAATCAAGCTAAAAAGAGAGTAAAAGCCCCTCTAAGGGAGACATTATCCCCTTTTTGGGCAGATGGGGCATCCTGGAGAAAAACGTTAGCCCTCCCTGGGCTTCTCCAACCTGCCACACGTGCCACTACTGCCTATTCTGCCTGCCCCAAACGTCCATGATGCTGGGTGATGTCATGGTCAAGGTGGTGACGTCCTAGGCCTCCAAAGGCCAATGTTCCACTAAGAAAGGGTCATCCCCCCTAGGTCAAGTTGTGCAGGGGTGCTTCTGGTGGAACGTT
>JASDQU010509442.1:53684-69794 GCA_032191745.1 Picea mariana
TTTTCATATGAAGAGCAAAGCTACCTAAAAATGCAACGGCCCATTTTATTGTGTGTTTTTTTTTTCTGTGTTGCAAGGTACACAGTGAGCTCCAGCGATTTTTTGATGTTTTGATCGAGAGGACATTATCAGTAATTGGTTGTTGATGCTGCCGATGCTGGTAAACTGCTGATATCGAAGCGGAGTTATATTTATGGTTGGTTGATGATGAGTTTCTCATGGTATATGCAGAAGCAAAGAGATCATATCCAAATGGTTAGGCAATTTTTATTTTTATTGCAGATTTCATCCATCTATCAAAGGGATATGGAGCAAAGTCAACCTTAATCATTACAGCCTTAATCATTATAGTTAATTTATTTAACAAAGTCAACCATAGTCAACCATTGACTTTGTTTCAGATAAAGATAAGTTCAAATATTGATATGGAACAAAGTCAATAATAATCATTATGATTAACTTTGCGTCATGACAAATGAGCAAAATCGACTGTAATCAACTATTGACTTTGCTCCATACCAATTAGATGAAGATATATTCCTATAAATTTTGTTATAGATTTCAATATAAACACTGAATAAAGAATGAGCAAAATCAACCGTTTTCAACCATTAACTTTGCTCCATACCAATTAAATGGAGATATGTTCCTATGAATTTTGTTATAGGTTTCAATATAAGCACTAAATAAAAAGGGAACGTACTCATCATGAACAAAGTAAACGGTAGTCAACCATTGACTTTGCTCCATACCAATTAGTTGGAGATAAGTTCAGATGAATTTTGTTATATGTTTCAGTATAAGCACTGAATAAAAAGGGAACGTGCTCACGATGAAGGTTGGGTTAGTTAATATACACTAACTCATAAAAGGAGTTATGTCTTCGCGTCAAGTTCTTAATACTAGATGTTCTCCGAGTATAGAATCGACATGGCATCTGTATGAAAACCACCGATTTATTCGCATCCATGGAGTTTTAAATCCCAATAAAATTCAATAGGGAATTCCATAATACCATCAATGAATCTTCCTCAGGATTTATTGTCAATTTGTCAGAGCTGACGATGGGATTTAAGCATATTAATGGTCTTTAGCCGTGATCAAAATTTAGCCCTTAGAATAGAATAACTACTAAGGGTTTCCAAATTATGTAATTCAAAAAAATATTTCAAAAAATTAAATTTTTAAAATCATTTTTTATCTATGTATTAGTAACAAATATCATAAATATAAAATGGTAAAAAAAAAGCTACATTTTCAATTCAATAATGCATCATTGTTCTTACTTCTAATGTTTGATTGGTCAATGAGCATTGATTCATCACACAATACTTCTCTTTGTCATCTAAAAACTAAAATTATATCTATTTTAATTGGTTCTTATCTATTATTCCCTGATATGATGTACCCTTCCACCATGTATCATTACACAACATTGAATCCATAACATAGCTCACACCTAGATAAATATCCTACCACCATATTAGTGTATACACCATTTTATGTATCATGTAATGAAAACTTTTCAAAGAAGCTTAGACACTTTGTCTTTGTGAATCTCCATTTGAATTCACGTGTTATGAGCATTGTCTATTCTTGCCAATATGAGAACTGACCTCACATGTAGGTTACATACTTCATGTTTTTGAGTCACACTCGCCATAAAGCCATTTTCTTTGTTATCTTTGTCTCCACTCTTGGATCTGTAAAAAACCAAAACAATTAACCATAGGTTATGGATGTAAATAGTAATGACATTGAGAGCTTATTAGTAAAATTAATTACAAATGAGTTGCTTAATATCAATTTTGAAGAGCAAATAATGGACATTGAGCAAATCCAAGAAAATCATGTCTTCTCTCTTTTTCATGAACTCACATATCCCATCTCTCTCATAGTATCTAACATGTTGATTTATAATTATTTTGTTGTATTCATAATGCTATGTGTTTGCTTCTTAAAATTCATGACATGGATGGTATCTAAAATGATTAGTATTTCAGCACATTGGCATACTTGGTAGTATTGATGAGTAATTTCCTTTAGTTTCATGTTTTTATGGATATTGGGAAGCTCCAAATCATAAACATATTAGCTTAAATAATAAGCAATTCATGTAATCATGCTAGATTGGCATGTTCCTAGAGGCCTATAAAGCAAGTAGGGTCTCTTCATTGCTTTTATAATATTTTGATATAATTACCACCTTCAACAAAAAACCTCAAGATTTATAACAATTTCTTATTTTCTAATGAGATCTAGAATGAACATGACTCTCAAGGTTAAGTAGGATTAGATTATGCTCAAAATAAGAATATAAGATGCTCTCCTCATGCATTATATGAATACATGGGTTACATAATTTCTTATATGAGTTTCTATTAAAATGTTTGATTTTGTGATTGTGACTAAAGTCTTATATCATCATTTTTCACACTTTGAAATTTCTATTGAAATTTCAACTTATTTATTTAGTTATTCATTAAATTTTAATATTTTAAATAATTGAAAAACTAATATTTTATTAATTTTTTTTTTTAAATGTGTACTTAATTTACTCTTGTAAATTAAAATACAACTATTTTTCAACTTTTTATATAAAAGGATTGAATAAATATATCCTTAACTTGAAATTAAAACTTACCCAAAATATAAACACTCCACCTCATCATAATATGCTACTACCATAGCATTTACACCTACATGGTACACTGTAGTTGTTGTAAGATACTCACATGTTCCTATATAATTATATTGCATGTTCCTATATAATTATATTACGTATATATCATTTCAAACTAGTTAAAAAAAAATTATAAAACCTTATTTCAAAGTAACAATCACTTTATTCTTCAATGATATCCCATCCACACATTACATTACTTTTTTAAGGAATAATTAAACACAACTTAGTCTAAATGTTCTACTTTTAGGTATTTTTACCAGCATGTTTTTTTATCAAATTTCTTAGAAATCAAGTAAAAAATTGTTGAAACTTCAGATTTGAGTGATTAAGTTTGTATAATTAAAGTGTCTCATAAGTGTTTTAGAGTGTTGAATCCATTTATTTATTCAAAAATGCAATTTAAACAACAACAAAATAACAATTTCACCAAGATCTATTTAACAAAATTCCAATAAAATTATTAAAAAAATCTGATATCTAATATTTAGACAACGACAGGATTATGTTTCACCGTCAATTTTGGTAATGATAAGCTAACATGGGTTAAAACAGGCGTATCTTTTCCACTTAAATATTTGTAAAAGTTATAATGTATTCGTTCTCGTTATCGCCACAATATGAGGAACACAATCAAACTTTGAACATTAAAGAGATGTTTTGCATGTTTGTTGGTGATTTATGTTTAACCTAAAATAAAACTTAATTTGAAATTTAATTTATAATATGATAATTTTTTTAAGAAATAAATGAAACATATGAAAAACAATAGTAAATATCAATAAAATAATTAAAAATAATTTAATATATTGTTTTTATTTTATAATGTTATTTTATTATTATATTATATTTTTAAAAGAGATATTAAAAAAGTGGTTTACATAAGTTTAGTGAGACTGGTTGTTAATACTATTAGTGGGCTTAATGGTTAAGAATATATGTTTCCTATTAGGAGGTCACATGTGATGGTAACCAATTATTAGTTGTTATAATTGAGTAGAAGTGTTATTTTATTAACATGTTATTTATTTGTAAGTTGTTATTTTTATTAATATATTTTTATATTGTGAGAAAAAACTTAATGACTTTCATCTAGCAAACTGATTAGAAAATGTTATTTTTCCATCAATACCTATGTTGTCCATTTGATTAATCTAACCGCCGCTATCCATATATATTATTTGGTTTCACTTCCCTACCTCTCTTGGGCCTTCAATTTGTGTGCACATAAAAGTTTTTAGCGTCATTGTAGTGCTTTCCCATACACATTGCACCTTAACCTATACATCTGTGAAAGCATTGCCATATGTTATGCATTTGTTGTGACATCTATAAGGAAACACATTCTGCCATGTTGTTGCTATGATATCTACTACAAGGAAGCAACATTAGTGTGTATTGTGTGGTTGAGAGTTTTTTAGTGAAAACACAACCCTTATTTTTTTGTTGTTGAAGGGAAATGGTGGGTGGCAAGGAGGAGGAGGACGATGGTGGATGGATGTTTATGTAAATTAGGTGAGAAATAGGATCCATTATCTTGGTAGATTTTAAAAATCTTCTAATTTGTTTTAGTTTTCCATTTGATTTTAGAATTCTATGACTTAGAAGGATTTAGAGTCTAACTCGTTGTTTCTTGGCATGTGAGGTTTTTATTGAGTGATTTTTTCTCCAAATGTTTTTTTCCCTTGGTGGTTTTATGGCACATGGTTTTGTGGTCCATGGTAATGTAATTCCAGTTAAGGAACTATGATTGAGTTCTAATCCAGGGTTAATGGATTAGGGGTTTTTGGATGTCGTGGGATCCTATATATATTGTATTGTAAACAATGAAGAGAAATAATAGAATTAGAGGTGCGGCTCTAAAATAGGTTGTTGGTTTTCCTGGTTGAGTTTCTAGAGCAAATCTCTGTGTATATGTGGGAATGCAATTGTTTTATTTTATGTGTTAAGAATCAATGTGTGCATTGCATTACTGTATAAGGTTTAAAACTTACAGGAATCAAGTGAATAGTACTAAATGAAAATATTTTATAATAAGTAAGTTCAATACTAAGAAAGTAATAGGATGAATATAATGGCTTTAATTTCAAAACACTAATAGATAAATGCAACTCAAGTAAGCAAAGCAATGGGCATCGACTTATAACTAAGAACCTCTTTTCCAACATTATAATATGAATTTTGAAATTGTTTTGAATAGTATTATTGTTAAAATCATTTAATTGAATGACTTGCACTATCTTGTTTTTTGTTTCTTTTTAAGCTAAAAATTGTATCAATATTTCACATTATATACAAAAAGAGACAAATGCATATATTCTTGGTAGGAAACCAGGGCCTCTACTAGTATATTGTTTTCATAAATGGTCATATTGTTTAGATTATACAAATGTAATAGGGGTTTACCTCCAAAAAAGGACACCATAAATATCCATATGCATCTACAACTATAAAGTAAAAGAAGACTATCAAACATAAAAAAATATTAAGCAATGGGGGAAGGTGGACTTTCCTTGACTTCCAATTCTAGAATCACATCTTTGTCACCAACCTACTCCTGATCCATTCTGGATGGTTGGGGGTCGTCATTAATTTCAATTGGGTTGGCTTGGGTACCCACAGAGCCATCCAAGTCCTCCATTTTCTGCTTCCCCTTCTTCTCTTCTTCCACAACTGTGACTATGATATCGATCCTAAAGACATCCTTACACAACGCCTTGAATTTTCCTTCAAAAATTCAGATGGTGTGTAGGATTTCTTTCTTCTCATCTTCCTTCTTCTCCATGGCCTAGGCGATCATGGCCTTAACCATCTAGTACACTTCTACAATTTGGAAATATTTGGTCTCCCTAGTTCAGGAGTACAAGGGTCCAACACCTAGTGTTCTACCTCCTCCAAGAGTTGTTTGTCTGATATTCTATGTCGTATGTCCTTGATCGCTTCCTCTAGCTCCTTAGCCCATTCTCTTGTCGAGTCTAAACAATTATCCATAACCAAGCACTTTGCTTCTCGAGCCTTTTTTTTCCTTTGTTTTTGTTGGATATTTATATGTCTATGGAGCCTTTCGATTGATACCTACACCTCGTCTCTTACCCCCTCTTTCCCCTCAATTAGACCTTTCCACCATCTCGACCCAAACAAGAAAAATTCCACAAGACAACAGTTTTCCATATAACAAACCCACCAACTCACCGAGTGAAATATAGAGAGTTGGTCATGGCCTACAAGGATATGACCCAAATTCTACCCTTATCCCACAAATACACCCCAAACCGTCTATAAAATAACTTATCCCACAAATGTTCACAAAAATGAGATTATAAACCAAGCAACCCTCCCCGACCACACACCTGAAAGGCCACATAGCACCAGAGAGAACAAAATAGGCAAGGCTTGATGGGAGGCCAAGAGTCAGGGTGTGTGGGTGCCTCAAACACCTCAACAACCTAACTCCATATTTTTCCCTGCCAAAAGACCATAAAATTGTTGATTCATACCATTTTGTTGAAACAAATCACTGCCCCTCATATTGCTCAACACAACTCTCTTCCATAATGCCACCTTCAACGTCGATTGTCAAAAAATGGTGTCTCTTGTAACTAACCTCATCATACCATGTCTAGTTGAGCCTCCCTTCAACCTTCATTTCTTTGCATTTATTGTACTACTCCGTAGCCTTGACATGCATGACCATAATCCTCGTAGTGAATGAGAGGTGTCTCGTACCTCCTCCCCATCATCCTTTCTCCCAACGTTAGACACCCACACTTGCCACATGTCACATCCTCTTCTGTGTTGATCCAGGTGGATATTGGTGGCCACCCACCTATTCTAACTGGCTCCTCGTGTCCATTTTTTATTCAACACATCTTTTTGTACTGCTTCATAATTGTGAGTTCTACACTTCTGGGGCTATCTGAAGCCTCACACATTCTCTATGGGAATACAGGTGGCCTCTCGACTAACCCAACTGGCTTATTTTGTATGTTTTCATGTCAGCACATCTTGTTGTACTTTCAAGGCTGTTTTAAGGCCCTAAACATTATTTTCTTGGCTCACAACAGTCAAAATGTAGATAGAGTTAGAGTATGATAGTGGAATGTGTAGCTCTCTGAAATACCTTTCTGATGGTCTATCATGCACCTAAAACAGAGGTCGTATGCAAAAGTTACGACCCTAGGAAGTTGAGGTACCAAATTACACCAACTTACCCATAGGGCATGTTATCGCACAGTTTGTAGCTAAGAAAAAGGTTATAAGATTGAAGGCCAAATTGGCGTAATAGGAACCTATCCCACCCAATTTCACCACGATGGGGAGGTTCTTTCTCTTTAGGGAGGTTAGGCCTAGGGGAGACGTCCCCGGTGACCTGTGGTTTTGAAGAGGCAAAAAGGCTAATAAGACCAAGATAAGGTTTTCCCCCTTCACAAGTCACCACCCAAATAGAAAGTCCCAGCTAAACAACCAATAATAAAGTAAATCCCCAATGAAGAACACCTGCCAAGAATAAGACAACAACAAACAGACATATGCAAGCTATATTTCAATGGGTTAGTACTTCATAAGACTATCTGATAAATATATATAATCAATTAGCAATAAATGTTGACAAAGTCAATGTTTACCAATAGCAAATGAAAAATATAACACTTCACCAATAAATATTGGAACGATGTGGCATTCAAAGTAACCAATCAACACTTCATTTAACAAATTCTTTAAACCACCATTCAATTGCTCATAAAGTAAAATGTTGCTGCAATAAAGATGAACTATCGAATGATGATGTAACAACTTAGGGTTAGTAGGTTAGGGTTTGAAATTCAAAGAATTTTGAGATTTTGTTTGATCAATTTCACTTCAATGTTAGAGGACTTTTAGATCAGTGCCTTAGGGTTTAACGGATTCATAAGTGAAGGATGCAAAGGTTGAAGGATGCAAGATTTCAAGGACTAGAGGGAAGAGTTTTGAGGTGTTGCAAAGGAAAGGCCTCAAAATCAAAACCCTAGGTCATAAATGCCAAAAGTCACTTCCTTCAACAAGTGTGCATCAGTTAATCCATCCAAATAACTAAGAGAGGGCACCAATTTTAGACCTCACTAATGAGTGAGTAAGTTGTGATGATAAAATGAGAGTCAAAATCCCTCATTTATACAAAACCTTGACCTAATTTTAATTTTAGGTCAGGTAAAAAGGCCAACAAGGCCAAAATATCAAATCATATTGTTTTTACATTAAATTGTCAAATTAAATCCTAAATCAAGCTGAAAAGAGAGTAAAATCCCCTCCAAGGGAGACGTTTTCCCCTTTTTGGGCAGATGGGGCGTCCTGGAGAAAAACGTTAGCCCTCCTTGGGCTTCTCCAACCTACCACACGTGCCACTGCTACCTAGTCTACCTGCCCAAAACGTTCATGATGTTGGGTGACATCATGGTCAAGGTGGTGACGTCCTAGGCCTCCAAATACCAACATTCCACTAAGAAAGGGTCATCCCTCCTAGGTCAAGTTGTGCGGGGGTGCCTCTAGTGGAATGTTCTCTTCTTCTTCGGTGCAAAGCCCCTAATCCATCTATATCCTGTATTTTCCCCCTGATGGGGTCTAAGCATCCATATGGTTGGCTCTTCAGCCCCATGGAGGTCCAAACTGATCATCTCCCCATGTGTACTGGTCCAAATGGTACATATCCGTTGAGCATGGTCCTGCACATCAAAGGCTACGCCCTCCATGGGCTCATCAGTCACGGGGATCATAGCAATGTCAATCAAATTTCATCATCAATATTATTAAACATATGCATAAAATCCCTAATACATAAGTTAATAGCTCAAAGACATTACACAAGCCTGCAATACAAGTCTGGAGAAAAGGACAAGGCGTCCTATTAGGCTAGTGTCCACAGGAAAAGGAAAGTTCTCGGAAAGACCTCATCCAAGCCATGTAAGTGAGTGATGTGGTCAGGGGATGTCCAAGCATGTGGGTACATTGAAAGCCAAGGATTCAAAAGTGTTACCTGTGGATGTCTTTGTAGAAGGTGAGTTGTACCTGTCATGGATGCATTCTTTCCAAGCCCATTCTCGCCTTAATTATTTTTATTATTTTTTTCTTTTTTATTCAAGAGCTAATCAGGGGACACTGCCTTGGCATGGTGACCAGAGCTGACAGCGTTACCCACAAGTACTTTCATAGAGATGAGAAGGCTAGATCGTGATGAGACCCCCTTTCCCTTGGCCATGCAACCAAGGGTCACTGCCCTGGCATGGTAACCAACTAGTTGTAATTTCATACTGTTAGGTACCCATGGTCCTAATAGGTTGGCTCGTGATGAGACCCCCTATCCTCTGACTAGGTCTTGTTTTATTATTTTTCCAGATCCCTCTTGTTTCTTGATAAGAAGCCTTTTATTGCTTTCTCGGGGATCCTTGGGTGAAGCATCTCGAGGTTTTATTCTTAGGCTTTTATCTTTTACCATATTGCTTTTACCTTCTGGGCCTTTAGCCCCTTCTTCCCACGAGGTAAGGTGTAGTCCTGAAAATAGGTCAACCAATGCCCGGAAAAGGGGAATGGGATAAGTGAGTGGGAAGTAAGATGAAGAAGTGGTGATATGATGGGAGAAGACGATGGCTTTTCAGAAATCCCTTCAGTGGTAAACCAAAACCTACAGATACAGGCTTGCTAAGGCACCCTGTCAATCCCCCCAAACATGGTCAAGTGGGAAAATTTAAGATCCAAGTAGTCGTTAGAAATAAAAGGAATCATCTGTGTACATTTAAAGGTTTTAATGATAAAATATGACACATACCATGATACCTGGACTAATTACCTCATAAAGCAAGAACCTCTTTTGACATAGGACCGAACCGATGGTGATGGATGTTGTTGCTACTGACAAGATAAAGGCGATGGAAGAAGAAAAGGTGGGCCCCTTAGGGCCATGCTCAGGGAAATCCTACTCTCGATACTCCATGTCTAGGAACTGTGGGCCTCAAGACATGATCTCCTAGTTATCCCAAAAAGTGGGGATAACATCTGGCTCCAACTTGGGGACATGTGCTCACCATAGAGCGCATCATAACCTCAGCATCTCTGGCATAAACTATAGACCCCCTCGAACTCCATAGAAGTATCAATAACAAAATTGGGGTGGTAATGCCACCCCAGCATACATATATATATATATATATATATATATATACTAAAATAACACAATCATAAGTGTGAATGAAAGAGAAAATTACTTACTTGTTCTTACCTGTTGGCTAGATGTTCGGTGTAGTCAAATGACCAGTGAATCCAATCCATCAATGTCCCATGATACCTGCCTTTGTTCTTCATCATAAGCCAAAACAGTGATAAGTCAAGCACAAAAATGTCACGGGTTATAATATGTATCATATCATTGGAGACCACAACGTCTAACTCATGGAGGTGGGTGGGAGGGATAAAACCACTCCAAGTCCATCTCTGAGGAAAGTACTCAGTCCACTTCAGGAAGGGGTCATGAAGAGTCCAAGGTTCAGAAAACTAACTCAAAAGGTCTTCATACTAGCTACCTAAGATGTTCTCACACTTTGAAGTCTGGGAAGGGATTGACAAGGATGTATCAGATGATTGGCAAATTCTCAAGGGAAAGTTGAAAAACTGAGATGATAGACTTAAGATTGTAATATTCAACCAACCCTTGGACTCTATGGTTTTCCCTAGAGTAAGCTCAAAATCAAAAACATACTTCCCACCACACATCTAGAAACACAACAAGGTAAAACAATCGAAGGTGGCCGAGGAAAGTCGTCACAAGGATCCTTCTTTAAGAAAAGAAGGTCCTTACTTCTATCAAGACCTAAGAACAGTGGTGGTTAATAGTCATATTCATGGAGAGGATCCAAGTGCTCAGAGGGGTACTCATCAAAACCCTCAAGGTAAGACTGAAAATCATCAGGAAAACAAGGTACTAGGCCATCTTTGGGTGTTTGAAGAATACAGGTAAAAATCTCATCCCCTTGTTGCCACTGATCAAGAGTAACCTGTTGTGATAATTCTAAAGGAAACACTTGGAAATGACTCTCAATGTCATAGATGGGATCCATGTCATAACCAACTATATCCCACCTACGTCTCCCAACACATATGAACTCATCAATGTTATATGTGTCAATATCAGTATCATAACATGGAAGATTCAAAACACTCATATGTTCATCTATCTCCTCCTCTAAATCATAAAGCAAAAAGTTGTCAAAATTTTGGGGAGGAAGGTAACTTACTATCTCTTCTTGTGCAGGAGCTTCGAGGACTTTGGCGTTTTCAGCATGCATTATTGTTTCATCCTCATCGATTGCCCCTTTGTCTTCAAGAGTACAACAAAGAATATTTACTCCATTCGGGGATTCCATTTCTTCTTCACTTTTTGAATCAAGGAACAAAGTATCATCGAAATCTTGAAAAGGGAAACAGATAACCTCATCGTCTTTTTCTTGTGTAGGTGAAAAAAGCTTGTGGATTGTTTCATCAGGAGGAGGAGCACAGGTTGATTTTTCATCGTCTTGTTTGGGTTTCAGCTCCTCAGTTGCATTTTCAATGATCCCTTTCTCTTGGAAAACCTCATCAAGGGATTTCCCTTTAGTATTTTGTTGGTAAATAACTTGTTTCCCTTCTTATTGAAAATCAACCATAGAAGTTTCAAGGGAAACTAGCTTCTTTGAATTGAGAGCGTTTGAGGTATCTTCATAATCATTGATTTTTCTTCCTAGGGAAAAAACGTTTTTTTATTCTGGACAAAAGTATATTTTCCTCGATTTGTAAAGCCATGCTACTAGCTTCATTGAGTGTCTTTGGATTCGTTTTACTCAGGAGAAACCCCAAATGCACCAAGAGTGCATTGGTAAAAAGATACACGAGGTCCTTATCCTCAAGATAATGGTCTCTAGGAAGATGGTACAACAAACCCTCAAATCTGTTTCGAAAGTTCCAAACAGTCTCATTTTTAGTTTGTTTTTCATACTGGAGTCTTTTAAGCAATGTTTGGATATCTTCCGATTTTATGCCCCATTCTTCAAGAAAGACTTCTTCTAGCTGGTTCATGGAGGTGATGCTAGCATCGGGAAGACCATTATACTATTTTTTAGCATTTCCATGGAGAGCAGTGGGAAAAATTTTCATCACCACATCTTCGGCATCATCATCGACAGGATGGAGTCCAGAATAAGAATAAAAATCATTCATGTGGAAGTCATCTCTTTCCCCATCGCTACTAGTGAATCTAGGGAGCCATCTTCCTTATATCGGGGTCATTTGTCATGGGTATCCTAGGATTTTTCTCATGTCTAAAGGCTTGTAATTCTTGGGATCCCATTGTGAAGTCATTGTTGGCTTCATCATCAGTGGATTCGCCAGATAATTTTCTTGAAACTATCAAAACATAAGGGAAAACACCCTAAGTGGAGTCATCAGGTAAGCTTGTAAGATAAGGCTTCTAAGGCAAGGCTTACTGAAAAGTGTCGTCTTGAGGAGAATTGACTCAGTGTTCCCCGACAACAATGCCAAAATGTTATCACATAGTTTGTAGCAAGGAAAAAGGCTATAAGATTGAAGGACAAATTGGCATAATAGGAACCTATCCCACCCAATGTCACCATGATGGGGAGGTTCTTTCTCTTTAGGGAGGTTAGGCCCAGGGGAGATGTCCCTGGTGAACTATGTTTTTGAAGAGGCAAAAAGGATAATAAGACCAAGATAAGTTTTTCCCCCTTCACAAGTCACCACCCAAACAGAAAGTCCCGGCTAAACAGCCAATAATAAAATAAATCCCCAATGAAGAACAGCTGCTAGGATCAAGACAACAACAAACAAACATATGCAAGCTATATTTCAATGGGTTAGTACTTCATAAGACTATCTAATAAATATATATAAGCAATTAGCAATAAATGTTGACGAAGTTAATGTTTATCAATTGCAAATGAAAAATATAACACTTCACCAATAAATATTGGAATGATGTGGCATTCAATGTAACCAATCAACACTTCATTTAACAAATGCTTTAAACCACCATTCAATTGCTCAAAGTAAAAAGTTGCTACAATAAATATGAAATATCCAATGATGACATCAGAAAATTAGGGTTAGTAGGTTAGGGTTTGAAATTCAAAGAATTTTGAGAGTTTGTTTGATCAATTTCACTTCAACGTTAGAGGAATTTTAGATCAGTGCCTTAGGGTTTAATGGATTCATAAGTGAAGGATGAAAGATTTCAAGGACTAGAGGGAAGAGTTTTGAGGTGTTGCAAAGGCAAGGCCTCAAAATCAAAACCCTAGGGGAGAGAGGCTCACTTTGGTGTTGCTAAAGCAAGGCCTCGTGCTCTCTCCTCCTTCCCAGCAAAACGACTAGCTCAAGAATAAAAATATAACCAAAACAAGAGGGTTTGATGAGGTGAGGTGTTGCTACAGCAAGGCCTTTCAGCAAACCCTAGAAAGAGTATGGCCCTAGTGTAGTAGACCTAGGCTAGGGACGTCTCACTCTTCTTATCTTTCAATTGGTACGGCTAGCAAGGAGGAAGAAGGAATGGGAGTGTAGCCATGGCTAGGCTCTTTCTTCCTTCTTCAATGGATGAAAGTTTATCTATCAAGGGACATGAGACAAGGACCTACTTGTGTGCTTGTCACATAGGGTTTTGATTCAGAAAAATCATAAATACATGCAAGAAATTAAACTACAAACATTCATTCAAGAAGTTTTGTAGAAAAATACTTACAATTCACCAAGAAATAACCATGCAAACCCTAGTTGTAACACCTTCCTTCAAGAGAAACACCATAAATTCCAAAAGTCACTTCCTTCAACAAGTGCGCATCAGTTAATCCATCCAAATACCCAAGAGAGGGTGCCAATTCATACCTCACTAATGAGTGAGTAAGTTGTGATGATAAAATGAGAGTCAAAATCCCTCATTTATACAAAATCTTGACCTAATTTTACATTTTAGGTCAGGTAAAAAGGCCGACAAGGCCAAAATATCAAATCATATTGTTTTTACATTAAATTGTCAAATTAAATCCTAAATCAATCTGAAAAGAGAGTAAAATCCCCTCCAAGGGAGACGTTTTCCCATTTTTGGGTAGATGGGGCGTCCTGGAGCAAAACGTTAGCCCTCCCTGGGCTTCTCCAACCTGCCACACAAGCCACTGTTGCCTAGTCTACTTGCCCCAAACGTCCATGATGTTGGGTGATGGCATGGTCAAGGTGGTGACATCCTAGGCCTCCAAAGGCCAACGTTCCCCTAATAAAGGGTCATCCCCCCTAGGTCAAGTTGTGCAGGGGTGCTTCTGGTGGAACGTTCTCTTCTTCTCCGGTGCAAAGCCCCTGATCCATCTATGTCCTATCTCTGCCCCCTGATGGGGTCTTATCATCCATCTAGTTGGCTCTTCAGCCCCATGGAGGTCCGAACTAATCATCTCCCCATGTGTATCAGTCCAAATGGTACATGTCCATAGAGCATGGTCCTGCACATCAAAGGCTATTCCCTCCGTGGGCTCATCAGTCACAGGGATCATAGAAATGTCAATCACATTTCATCATCAATATTATTAAACATATGCATAAAATCCCTAATACATCAGTTAACATCTCAAAGACGTTACACAAGCCTGCAATACAAGTTTGGAGAAAAGGACAAGGCGTCCTATTGGGCTAGTGTCCATAGGAAAAGGAAAGTTCTTGGAAAGACCTCATCCAAGCCATGTAAGTGGGTGATGTGGTCAGGGGATGTCCAAGCATGTGGGTGCAATGAAAGCCAAGGATGCAAAAGTGTTACTTGTGGGTGCATTTGTAGAAGGCGAGCTATACCTGTCATGGATGCATTCTTTCCAAGCCCATTCTTTCCTTTATTCTTTTTATTCTTTTATTCTTTTTTGCTTTTTTATTCAAGAGATAATCAGGGGACACTACCTTGGCATGGTGACCAGAGCTGACAGCGTTACCCACAAGTACTTTCACAGAGATGAGAAGGTTGGCTCGTGATGAGACCCCCCTTTCTCTTTGCGATGCAACCAAGGGTCATTGCCCTAGCGTGGTAACTAGCTGGTGGCAATGTCATACTGCTAGGTACCCATGATCCTAATAGGTTGGCTTGTGATGAGACCCCCTATCCTCTGACTAGGTCTTGTTTTATTATTTTTCTGGATCCCTCTTGTTTCTTGTTGGGAATCCTTTTATTGCTTTCTCAGGTATCCCTGGGTGAAGCAACTCGAGGTTTTATTCTTAGGCTTTTATATTTTACCAGCTTGCTTGGAGAAGCCCAGGGAGGGCTAACATTTTGCTCCAGGACCTGAAGTCTTGAAAATAATTCAACCCAATGCACGAACAAGGGGAATGGGATAAGTGAGTGGGAAGTAAGATGAAGAAGTGGTGCTATGATGGGAGTGGACAATGGATTTTCATAAATCCCCCCAATGGAAAACCAAAACCTATAGATACAGGCTTGTTAGGGCACCCTGTCAATCCCCCCAAACATGGTGAAGTGGGAAAATGTAAGATCCAAGCAGTCGTTAGAAATAAAATGAATCATATGCGTACATTTAAAGGTTTTAATGATCAAATGTGACACATACCATGATACCTGGACTAATTACCTCATGAAGCAAGAGCCTCTTTTGACAGAGGACCGAACCGATGGTGATGGATGTTGTTGTTGTTGACAAGATAAAGGCGATGGAAGAAGAAAAGGTGGGCCCCCCAGGGCCATGCTCAAGTCAATCCTACTCTCGGTACTCCATGTCTAGGACCTGTGGGCCTTGAGACATGATCTCCTAGTTATCCCGAAAAGTGGGGATAACAGGGCCCACATGACTTTTGGCATTTCACCTTCTAGGGTTAGTTTTTTGGATGTCTAGGGTTTTGGAATTCATGTGTAATATGAAAAGGGCCTCTTGAGCCTCATTGTAATCCATTCTACTCAGACAGATGTGCATAATAGCCACATCTCTTCTCAGAGATAGCTACCACCATTCGAGCAAGTTTCAGTACTGCAGTTTTACAGTTTCAACCTATTTCATTATTTAATAGAAGATATTGGTATCAGAGTGGTCTTCTCTTCATTTATTTTACTTCGTGCATGTCCTCGACAAGGTCTAGGTACAAAAAGTTGGGACTCGAACCAATCGAGCCATTACCAGATCGGTCACGCCGATACCGAGAACAACCCATTGGAGATGAAAAAAAAGATGATGGAGCAGGAGATCATATTAAAATGTTGTTCAAGGAAGCCCTTGCAAGATACCAGATATATAAAATATGCAGAACAGAAATGAAATGCTAGAAATGACAGAATAACAGTAAAATATCCAGCGTAATCTTCACAATACACAGAAATGATATACGAAATAGCAACAAAAATAGCACTTTGATTCAGATAGCAATGTTCACAGGCCTCT
>JASDQU010509443.1:9989-23881 GCA_032191745.1 Picea mariana
TTGTGGGTGATGTGTGTTGGGGAAATGATGGGCCGATTTTATGTCACCAACCATGTAGTACCGCTCCCTCACCTATAATGATGGATTCAAATTCACCATTTCCAACGCCATGATCATGAACCATGCATTTCTGAATGAGATCCGCTTTGCAATCCGATTTAGACGTGCAAACCCAAATCTCCATCATTATCCACTTTCACCAGTGCATCATAATGATTGCATTACGTGGGTTGAGCATGTCATCATTTGATTTTTAAAACATGGATAAAACACACGTGATCCCCGCTTTCACCAGCTAATGGCCCATCGGAAGTGCTCCTTGGCTGTTGAAAATCGCCGCTTTCACCATCTAATGGCCCATGAGAAATGATCCTTAGCTGTTGAAAATCACCGCTTTCACCATCTAACCATCATCTTTAAAACACGCGCTAGCTGTTGAAATCTTTTTTATGAAAATTTTAAAGAGAAGACCTTTATGGGTCATCTTATTTCTAAGACAAAAATCAAAACCTAAGTCTTGCTACTAGAAAAAATCAAAACCAAATTTGAGAAAACTACCAATAGCCATGCTATCAACCACAAAATGCAACCATAGTGACTGATTCATTTTGGGAGCTAACATTTGGCTCCAACTAGGATGGACATCTCCTTGTGAGGTGACAAAGAACCTAGCTAGACTCAGTAGCCTTTATTACAAAATTAAAAAAAAAAAAACTGAAAAATAGTTTTGCTAGTACCATTGGGCATGGAGTTATTCAAGTGATAGAAACAAAGAAAACAGAACTGAAAAAGAATATGTACAAGTAGAATAGGGATTTTAAGAAAATCCCTTATGAAAAATAGGTCTTTAGAAAGCGCTCGTTGAAAGGGCCACCTACTACTTCCTCGCCTGAAATATTTTGGAGAACAAAGGTATTGTTCTGTTGCACCGCTGTTATGACAAAAGGACCTGTCCAGAGAGCCTCAAATTTGTTGTGTTTCCCCTTCTCTTGCCTTCTTGATATTCACCCTTGTCTTCATCCATCACAACATTTTGAAGAGGGACCTTTATTCTCTGATCTTCAGTAGGATTCTTTTCTCTTTGCAAGATCTGAGTTGGCTGATTATTTCTTCTGAAGTTGTTGGGATTTTGATTTGGGTTCCTGCCTGCAAAATCATAAGTGCCTCTTCCCTTCATAGGCTGCTTATTTTCAATCTTAAGCTTAGATATCTCAGAGGTTAGAGACTCTATCATCTTATCCATTTTATCAAACTTCGGATCAGCACTTGATGAAGAGGAAGCCTCATTCCTTGGCCTTCTCCTATCAGAATCTCATTTCCGCTTCTGGGAGGCTAGAATATTTGATTCCACCTCAAGGGCAGCACCTTGCATGAGAGATAATGTTGGTGACCTCCTTTCTCTTAACAATAAACATAAATCTAAGTCAAAAGCATCAGAATATGTGATCTTGGCAGAAGCATCTGAAGGTTTTATCTCTGCTGGTATTTTACCATACATCCGGTTAAATCTTTTAGTGAAATCAGAGACTGACTCACTATTTTGTTTCCTTAGGTTTCNATAGAAACAAAGAAAACAAAACTGAAAAAGAATATGTACAAGTAGAATAGGGCTTTTAAGAAAAATCCTTATGAAAAATAGGTCTTTAGAAAGCGCCCGTTGAAAGGGCCACCTGCTACTTCCTCGCCTGAAAGATTTTGGAGAACAAAGGTATTGTTCTGTTGCACCACTGTTATGACAAAAGGACCTGTCCAGAGAGCCTCAAATTTGTTGTGTTTCCCCTTCTCTTGCCTTCTTGATATTCACCCTCGTCTTCGTCCATCACAAAATTTTGAAGAGGGACCTTTATTCTCTGATCTTCAGTAGGATTATTTTCTCTTTGCAAGATCTGAGTTGGCTGATTATTTCTTCTGAAGTTGTTGGGATTTTGATTTGGGTTCTTGCCTGCAGAATCATAAGTGCCTCTTTCCTTCATAGGCTTCTTATTTTCAATCTTAAGCTTAGATATCTCAGAGGTTAGAGACTCTATCATCTTAGCCATTTTATCAAACTTCGAATCAGCACTTGATGAAGAGGAAGCCTCATTCCTTGGCCTTCTCCTATCAGAATCTCCTTTCCGCTTCTGGGAGGCTAGAATATTTGATTCCACCTCAAGGGCAGAATCTTGCATGAGAGATAACGTTGGTGACCTCCTTTCTCTTAACAATAAACAAAAATCTGAGTCAAAAGCATCAGAATATGTGATCTTGGCAGAAGCATCTGAAGGTTTTATCTCTGCTGGTATTTTACCATACATCCGGTTAAATCTTTTAGTGAAATCAGAGACTGACTCACTATTTTGTTTCCTTAGGTTTCTGAATTATGTGATATAGTAGACAAAATATCTTCTGTCACCCCAATGTTTCAAAAAGGTCTCATCCAATTTCTCGATTCCAGCTATGGAACTAGCAGGGAGTTCTTTGAACCATTTCCTAGCATGGCCATCTAGTCTTTGGACAAAGACTCGTGTCCAAACATCTTCTTCTTCAATATTAAGGTTTTCAGCATAACTATAGAAAGCCTCAATATGTTCTTCAGCAGACACATCACCTTTGCCTGTGAATTTGGGCATATACTTCTGATAGTATTCTATTGGCATGGTTGATATTGGGTTTGGCAATATGAGTGGTGCATACCTAGTAGCTAGGATTTGTTTCATATTCATCAAAGGAGGTGGTGCAGCCATAACTATCAAGGGTGAGAAAGGTGGTGGTTTCTTTTTCGAGTCTTCAACACTGGAGGAATGCGAAAGAGGCGAATCTTCTAATGGGAAAGTGGTCTGATAAGAGGCTCTGTAAAAATTTGCAAGTTGTCCAGCTAAATTTCCTTCACCTTTAGCAGATAGTTCTTGGAGAAGATGTTCAACAGCAAGGAGGCTAGTATAAATGTTCAAATGATCTTCTTGTTGCTGAGAATGAAAAGAATCAAGGGAAGAAGAACTGTGGCTTCTTTCTAAAGTCTTGGATGTTTTTTCAATCAAATTTAAATCTATCAATTTATCATCATTAGTATTTTCCTATTGATCAAAAGGAGTTTGTTCTTCTACAGTATTTACAGCTATTTTTTTCATCAATGTTCTTTGAAAAGAACTAAAATTTTTCTGTAGTATATTTTACAGAACTGAAAAGAGGATTACCTTCTGTATCTGATCTTGAAGCTTGACCCTGAATTGTCTTTCCTTTCCTGAGAATTAGTTCTGGATTGGACACTGGTGTGATAGGTTATTCTTGAGGATTCGCCCTAGTATTGATCCTCTTAGGAGCCAGGATGAACTTGTGGAGTCACCAGATAGATAATTACAACCAACTAAAAATGTCTAATCTTTGTCTATCATCAAAGATCAGCTTTGTGTCATATCCCAGGAAAGCAGAACTTAAATTTCATCTCCCCGGCAACGGTACCAATTTGTTATCACTCCAAGAAACTCCTTAGGGTTGTAGGCTAAGGATGCTTGGTAACTTAAAAATAATGTGTAGGTATGCTTGGAAAAATGGGGTCTTTAATGATCAATGTAATGGACAACTCATCATACATCTAAAGAAACAGTGTTTTCAGGAAATAATAATCAGATCAAGTAATTTGAAAGGAGGGGATGAAGAACACTAATCTTGATTGCCAAATACAGTTTGGTGTAAGGATTAATACAAGATAGAAAGAAAATCCTTCACTTCAAATCTATGAGCTCAATAAAGAGATAACAATCTTCATAAGCTGAGATAAACTAAAATGAAGTACGAAAATGAAAACATGGATATTTCTGATATTGGAAACGAAAGGGAACTGCAATTTTATTATATTATAAGAGTCTATACAGTAGCACAAAGATATATCCCATTTTGAACCCTTGTCTCTTAGAAAAGATAGGCATTTATAGCCTTTTACAATTAGTTTTTAAGATCCTAAAAACTTGGATCTGTATCTAAAAATAGCAATTCAAATTAACTAAGCAACTTGATAACAAATACTTAATGACTAGACTAGCATTCCAATTGTCTTCAATGTCAAAATTTGACATCTGTATTCTTCAGCTTCTGGAATCTGTGGTGTCATGAAACATGGAAAAGGCACCTGTCTTGGCAGCTGGATTTCTTCAGTTGTTCATAGTCGATACTTTAGGAGATCAGTTTAGCATGTGGTTCTCAAAAACTCCCACGAATCTCTGATGCAGAGTATTTTTCGATCAAGTTGTTAACCCTTTAATACTCTGGAACCTCTTTAAATCCTGTGAAAAATGACCTGCTCCATCCTTATCTCTCAAAAATGCTTTTTCTTCTTTCACCAGCTAACTCGCCTTATGATTCGTTGGTTAGCTGGTGAAAGCGCTGCCTTTCACCAGCTAACTGGTTGTAAAATTTCCCTATGCACTAGTGAAAGCTCTGCCTTAGCCCAAAATGAACTTTCACCTCCAAAACTGTGGTTCCATCAAAAAACTCAATGTGTCTCTACTTTATCCCCTTGCATGTTCACAGCAACCTGAGCTAGCACTTGCAAATCTAGGTGTGACTTTTTCTTTTGCTTCAATTTTCTAATTTTCCTTTTAAGGCGCTTTGCTAACCACCATAGACTGTTATAGTCTTTGGTGATTTTCTTTTTCCTTTTCTTTTCCTTGACACTTTCACGAGCCAGATTTTCAAATGCAGCATTTGTTTATGCGAAGTTATCAGACAGAGTCTTGTATATTTCCTTTATTACTCTCTCTAAGACCTCCTGTTGAGCGATTACTTCTTTGAGTTGCCTGATTTTCTTTGTTTTCTTCAACTTAGTGCTCTTTGATGTCCCCCCTTCCTCAGTGTGAGTAAAGGTCTCACAATTCTATGCAAACTCAATGGAGTGTTCAGGACTTTTAATGGAAGAGCTCTCATCTTCTTGCTCCGACTCTGAGTCTGTGTATGGCAGGTTTAAGATGTTTTTTTCCTTTCTGTAGGTTGCTCTGTAGTAGCTTCAAAATCCAATTTCTTCTTTGACCTGTGAGATCTCACACCAGAGATTCTATCTTTTGGGGGTCCTGGAAGGGTTCTCCTCTTCCTCGAGCTGCTTTGAAGAGTCAATTTCCTCTTTCCATCTTTCCTCTGTTCATTCATGGGCTGAGTTTGAGTTTCAAAGCCCTCCCAAAAAAGAAAATGTTGCCAAGTCCTTCCTTTTTGTCTCAGATCCTCCAAGATTATTAATTTAATAAGGCCAAAGTGACAAAGAGTATTCTTCATACTTAGAGGTTCAGCTCTAATCTTTTTATAGACTTTAGTTAAGCTCTTGTGCAAGAATAAAGGTATATTTAGGAGAGTTTTCCCTGTGAAATGGTCTAAGAGCTTGAAATGATATAACATCAGTTTGTCGTATCTGCCTTCTGAAGTTATGTAGAGTTGGATGCCCTTAAACAAATCCTGCCACTCATCTTCTAAATGGGAAACTGGCATGCTCTTCTTCCATGCATTATTTCTGAACTCTTCCTTTAAATATGCTCTGAAATTTAGGTTCTTGGTGGCTGTCGTTTTGAACCAACTCTGGCCTGATCTTGGTAAATTGGTCGCTACAGCGATGGCAGCTTCATCCATGATGATTTCCAAAGACCCAACACAGGCTTTATTTCCATCGAATGTTTTAGCAAATGCCTCTGCTGTGGACTGGTGACAATCGTTCTGTAGCCTTTCGACATATTCCATACAGCCTGCATTTGAGAAGTGTTTTTGCACTTCTGGATGCGCCTGTAGAAAGGACAGACTGTCCAATTATTTTCTCAACAAAGAACCACTGTGTCTCCTCACCATTTTCAATTCAAAACCCCAAACGATTCTGCACACCAAACAATGTGATCTATTGTTTGGGCCGAGGTCTTGCGCTGGTGAAAACACTCGGCTCTATCTTTCAACATTGAAAACTTATCATACACTTGTGGGTGATGCATGTTGGGGAAATGATGGGCCGATTTGATGTCACCAGCCATGTAGTACCGCTCCCTCACCTGTAATGATGGATTCAAATTCGCCATTTCCAACGCCATGATCGTGAACCATGCATTTCTGAACGAGATCTGCTTTGCAATCTGATTTAGACGTGCAAAACCGAATCTCCATCATTATCCACTTTCACCAGCGCATCATAATGATTGCATGATGTGGGCTGAGCATGTCATCATTTGATTTTTAAAATGTGGATAAAACACACGTGATCCCCGCTTTCACCAGCTAATGGCCCGTCGGAAGTGCTCCTTGGTTGTTGAAAATCGTCGCTCTCACCAGCTAACGACCCGTGAGAAATGCTCCTTAGCTGTTGAAAATCACCGCTTTCACCAGCTAACCATCATCTTTAAAACACGCGTTAGTTGTTGAAAGATTTTTTATGAAAATTTTAAAGAGAAGACCTTTATGGGTCGTCTTATTTCTAAGACAAAAATCAAAACCTAAGTCTTGCTACTAGAAAAACTCAAAACCAAATTTGAGAAAATTACCAATATCCATGCTATCAACCACAAAATGCAACCATAGTGACTAATTCATTTTGGGAGCTAACAGAAGGTATGTATTTGAAGTCTACATCATACTTGAGTTTAGGTGGTAAGGGGACTCTGAAATTGCTTGTTGATACAGCCAAAGAATCAACCATGATATTCTCTTCTTTTGGAATAAATGAAATGTTGAAAGCTGAGAAAAAACTGTCCACTAGGTCCCACACTTCATTTCTATAAGATCTGAGCCTAGGGTGCTTAGTTTGATAAATATTTTTTATCTGATGGACGATCAATTCAGCATCCCCAAATACTGATAGCTCTTCAATCCCCATGTCTTTGGCAGCCCTCAATCCCAATATAAGAGCTTCATACTCTACCACATTATTAGTAGTTTCAAATTATAGTTTGTATGACAAAGATATAGTCTCTTGAGTAGGTGAGACAAAGACCACTCCAGCTCCAACACCTTCCTTAGAAGAGGCTCCATCAAAGAACATCTTCCAAATAGAGGTGGTTAGAGGAGGATCTTCACAAAAGGTAACAGACTGTTTTCTTATTTCAAGAGGAGGTTTAGGAGCATCAGTGAGATACAAAATGTTGGATCCCAAATCAGTATCAAGAGAAAACATGGGATGGTTCGTGGGGTTTGCTTCGTCACTAATAATTTAAGCCAACTGAGCTTCCCTATAAATTCTTTTATGATCCCCCCTCGAACATAGGAATGGTATCATATGATAGGTCCATCTGCAAGGTTCCCCCAAATCGTTTTATCCAATAACTTGACAAAAGAATTCCAAACTTGGGGGAACATCACTACCATTATATTCATTACTACACTTTTCATGCGCAGCTGAAATAAAGTCACAACCATATCCTTAATGACCCCCAGGCATTTCACTTTCCTATAGTCAAAATAATATAAGTCTTGATAGGTCTTTGTGATTTCTAATCCAAGTTCATCCATAATAGTTTTGGGCATGATGTTGTGGGATGCCCCTGAATCCATCAAACAATTATGCAACACCTTATCATGTATGTTTAATGATGTATAGAAGGGAGGGGATGAATCGTCTCTATCTTGTATCAAAGGATCTAAGATAATTGTTGGTTTTTCATCTTGCAGATTTACTGAATTAGTGGCACTTGGATAATATTCAGGTTGTAACATTTTGGAGAGATATTTTTTAAATTCTTCATTTTTTATCAATTCCAAAAAAGGTACAGGGATATTGATTTTTTGGATCTCATTCTCAAAACTAAATGGAGGTGAGGATTTCGGGATCTCTTTGGCTTCAGGAGTAGGATTTCTGATCAATACTTGGGGGTTTTGAGTTTCTTTTTCTTTGTTGCCAATTGCCATAGTCTTGGCATAATTTTCTTTTTGGGTTGGCTGATCAGAAGCATCAGTCTTTTCCTCATTCTTTTTGGATCTCAGATTATATCTATGAGGACCTTATTTTTCTTTCTTTCCCTTACTCAATTCATTTGTTTGAATATCCATCAAGGAATGCTCATATGCAGATTGAGTGTGAGGGGATGGTGATGTGTCACCCAGGCAATGAATCTCAGGATCAGCTTCTTCCTCCTCTCCTTCTTCATCAGCAACAAGGTTGTTATGTAAAGGAGTTTGTATCTTTTGATCATCCCTATATATGTTTCTAGGATCTCTTGGAAGGATCTAGGGAGTATTATTGGGTCTCCTGAGGTTACTTCTATTATCATCATTTTGATTATTTCTATAGGTTTGTTTTCCTTCCAGTTTTAACTTTTCTATATCAGTAGAAAGGGATTTTACTAATTTGGTAAGTTCATCTACCTGAGGATGGACAATAGAGGAATCATAGGTTGAAGCCTCAGCTCTGTTTTTTCTCCTGTCCCTATCAGATTTCCCCTTAAGTTTATCAAATGCCACTATGTTTGATTCTACCTCCAAGGCTTCATATTGCATATGAGCTAAGGAGGATGATCTTATTTCTCTCAGTAGAAGGCAAAAATCAGGGTCAAAGGCACTGGCATAAGTGATTTTTGTAGAGGTTTGTGTAGGTTTTATCTCAGCAAGGATCTTATTGTATATTTTGTTGAATATTTTAAAGAAGTCAAAGACAGATTCTCCTTCTTTCCTCTTTAGGGATCCAAATTCTGTGATGTAATACAAAAAGTCCTTTTTATCCCCCCAGTGCCTCAAAAAGGCATCATCTAACGCCTCAATCCCAGTAATGGATATAGGGGCCAAACCCCTAAACCACTTCCTAGCCTCACCAAAAAGGATTTAGACAAAGACTCTCATCCACACATCCTCATTTTCAATATTTTGATTGTCTACATAACTGTAGAAGGCAGCAAGATGTTCTTCAACAGTTATATCTTCTTCTCTTGTGAATTTAGGCATGTATTTTAAATAATCTCCAGTAGGGAAATCATTTACTGGCTGAAATAAGACAAGAGGGGCATATCTTGCAGCCACTATGGCATCCATACTATTTGCAGGTGGGTTAGTGCCTGCCATTGGATTTTGGACTCTTGGTGAACAAGGAGGAGAAAGAAACTTGATTGTGTGCAACTTAGGAGAAAAAGGAATGTATGAAGGTGGAATTTTAGTTTTCATAGCAGAAGGATGAGTCTTGGAAGAAGATGGTAAAGTCTGTAAAAGGGATGAGGTTTCCTCTTCTTTGGCTACAGAAATTTTTACAGAAGGAGGGCTAGCAAATCTTAAAGTAGGAAAAACTTCAAGACCCTCAAGACTGAACCACTTTAGAATATCAGGGGAAGATAGAATTTCAAAGTTTTCTTCTTTCAAATCAGGTTCAAAAGAGGAGTATTCAATAGGAAACTTTTCAAAATCAAAATTGTTAGATACTTCAGCAGAAGGAAAAGAAGGATTACTTGATATAACAATTGGAGTATTAAGAGTGGAATCAGGCAACTGACCAGAAGCACTTGTAGTAGCAGCAGAAAAAAATTCTTGAGAAACTTTTCCCTTCTTGATTATCTTCTCTGGGTCAGCCTCAGGTGGAACCAAAGGTAGTTGTGGATTTGATCTCATATGTCTGCCTTTAGGCACTAAAGCTGAAACAATGTAGTCATCAGGTGCAAGCTACAATCTTCAAGATACTGAGTTCCAATGCATCTTCAGAACTAGTAATCTTTGTCATTCAATCCCAGGGAAATGTCTTCAATTCATTCCCCAGCAACGGTGCCAAAAATTTTATCACTAGGAATCACCCTCAGAATGGATGGAAGGTAAGCCCAGTGCCCATCAGTTTATGTGTAAATGTAAATGAGTTTTTAAGAGGTCAAATGGATAAGACTCAAGATGATAATGTTCTAACTCAGAAATCTGGGCTAGCATGCACGAGTAATCAAGGTCTTGACTAAATTCAATCACTAAGTGGGAGAAAATGTGAGCAGAGGGAAGACTTTAGTGAGAAAAATGTAGAGGTTGCAATAAACATCAAGTCTGCAAGCAACCTAAGGAAGAAAAACTCTAACACAAGATCTTCTTGAAATCAAAGTTTTAAGGACACTAAAGAAACATCATAATAATATTATAATCAAACATCCATCATAATATCACCACAAAAATCCATATGAATCATTCAAGCATGAATACTTCAGCATCAGAGGAAAATAAGCTGGAATAGGAAAGTTGATTTCTATTAACCAAGATGTCTCAAATCAAGTACATAACCAGTTCACAATAACTTCATCAAAATATTACAGCATAACGGAGCCTAGCTCAACCATTTGACCCTACTAAAGAATTTATACTATCTATTTATAACAAAAGGGGAGGCAATAGTTGGAGGTACGAGTTGGCCTTCTTCCCATGAAAAACTCCAAGTAATTATTCCATCTAACAACTTAAACTAACAACTGTTCTATAAAAAGGGACAATGTTGGCCACTGATCCAACCAATCTTTGAACTGACTTGATATTCCTTTGATGCGCAACTCATTGCATGCCAAGTTTCCTTCAGTGGATTGTAACTGTCATCATGTTGCCATCTGTTATCTTTTACATTCTCCACATCATCGGTCATTCATAAAGATTCTAATTCGATCCCCCTTGATTCCTAGTACCTGTTGGTAGAAACATTTGGTAGTTCTCTGAGTAGCGAGCCTTTGTAGCGCCTTTACCAAATTGCCTATGATTCCATAGTGCAACCTTCAAAATAGTCATGTTCAAATGGGTAGCACCAATCCTGTGTGCCTCTACACAGAATTCGGCCTCTGTCAAAATTTTGGTAGCGTTCGCCTATGTAATTCACTCTCTATTAGAATTTTGGTAGTGACTGCCTATGTGTCTAAGTACAATTTGGTAGCACCATCATAATTCGTAGAAAAATCACTTCAATTTTGACATATTGGTAGCACCTATCGAGTATTTAGTAATGCCATAGATAGTAGACTGATAGAACATGAAAACTAGACAATTTTGTGGCGCCATAGCGCGACGGAATGTCTGCACTACTACTATTGAAGAGATTAATTCTTTGAAAAATCCCAAAACTCTGAACAATAATCATTAGAAGCATGTCTAGCCTATATAGGTGGTATATGCAGTATTTCCTTAATTACTTATCTTTTCAAAAATGGGCGATCTTCAAAAATGGAGCTCACCTTTTACCAATTACTTCATTAACCTGACACTCCTTCTTAGAGAAGGAGGACTTCTCTTTGGCACAACAGTATGCTTCCCTTTAGCATTAGCAGGCTTCTTCACTGGAACTATGCTCTCCTTGGCTGATGGTTTCTCCTTTTCAATAGAATCTTCAACCAATACATTCAAGTTCCTTTGAGCCATTTCATCTTGGAATAGTTGTAGTTCTTCTTTGAGCTTTCTATTATGAGATTGAAAGTCTTTGTTTTGCCTATAGAGGTTCTTAAGCTTCCTATGAAGAGGCTGGGATCTTCTTGCTACAAATATTGCTAAATCAAGAGTATGCTTGTAGCCATCCATGAGTTCTTTCATCTTAACCCTGTCAGACATGCCTTCTTCTTTCAAAAGAGCCACCTCCTTCCTAGCATCCCTGATTTTCTTTATCAATCTTTTGAACGTCTGGTTGCTAGGTGGAGTAGTGATGTGATCAGTCTCAGCAGGATTTTTAATGGCTTCCTCTTCCTGTTGCACAGGGATTACTTCTTCTATCTCAGCAGGCTTCTCAATTCCTTTGCCCTTATATCTCTTCTTCTTTAGAATGGAGACCTTTGGTAGGACCTGTTCTTCAATAGCCCCTTTAAGAGTTGATGACCTTGTGAAAGGCCTTCTGATCTTGGTACTAGATGTTGAAGGAGATGAAGAGAAGTGTATCTTCCTCCCTTTCTTTGTTGTAGCTTTAGTAAAGGAAGGGACCTCTTCTAAATCTGGTGCAGGAGGGGGTGAAAGGTCTCTCTATAGAGAATGGTAGGCCTCCTCCTCAGTTCTTGCAACCTCCTTGATGGATTCTTGATCTTGAATAAGAGATTTACTCTTTCTTTTCTTGCTAGAACCTGTTGGAGAAACACTGGTGGATGGAAAAGAAATTTATATCTGTGACTGAGGAGTAGCTTCTATGTCCAATTTGATGTGAGAAGCAGTAATGAAGTGTTCCCATGAAATGTTCTTCTTTCTCAGCTCTTCAAAAACCAACATTCTAATCAACCCATAATGAAAAATGCTAGTATCCATAACCTTTAACTTGGAATGAACCCTGTCTAACATATTTCCTATGCTCCTTAGCAAATAGAAGGGAATGCTCATTTCAATTTTGCCAGTAAAATGTAGCAGAAGCCTTATATGGCACTAGTATAGTGTATTGAACATCCCTTCACATGTGAAGTACCTCTGAATTATCCTCAATATTTTATCAAATTCTCCAACCAAATGATTTCTTGGTACCCCTTTGGAAAGATTGTCAGTTTGATATTCAGGCTTAAGTAAATGTTTGGCATAGGCTGCATCCAAGGCCATTGATTTAAAACAACTCTCCTCAATGATAGGGATCTTTGTAGCAGCTGAAATAGAGGTCTCAGACACCTCAAATTATAGGTCCCCTACCTTGGTATTCAAACCATCAAAATGTAAGGCAAACTGCTTTGTTACCTCAGGATGACCCCTTTGCATATTTTGGCAGAAAGTAAGGTAACCCACCCTTCTAAAAACTTCTCTAGCCATGGGCTCTGCCTCAAATAGATGCATGTCTGCAGACTCGGTTCTAACCACGTTACCTCCCTTGTGCGACCTCTTATTCAAAGGATTCTCCATGGTTTAGGATGAAATATTAAAATCTATAGAGTGGTGATGACCAAGAGAATCAAAAATTAAGACTTCAAGTGAAGAGTGGTTGCCCCTTTACAAGAATTTTCCCTAACTCGGACTGGTTTTTATCTTAGGAAACATTGTATGTGAAAATCCCTCCCTTGACTGTGTACAGATATAAAACTGAGGAAAAACATAGATTAAGGGATACCCTGTGATTGTCTTTGAAAACTGGGTCGAAAATAGTCCAATTCAACAGATAGAAGAGGCAGGGGAAAAAATAGCATCGTTTCAGTAGCGTTTATGGGTAGCATACTACTCATACAAAAGATAAAAATTGCTTGGACACTTAGAGCTCAAGAGAAACGACGGGAAAATGTATTAAGACCAATAAACTAGTGATGGTATTTGCAGGTTTGAGTGAAGGGAAAACTGATAGGACGACGTTAGGAAAAGATCTCCTCCAGCTATGCAGGCACGATAGCTACCAAAACTCTGAGCGATAATTTCTTCTTGAAATTGATATGCAGAGGGGGAAAAACATGGAATACCTAGATAACAATGACAACTCAAAGTTTCAGCAAAATCTCAAGAAAGCATCACAAGCAACTCGGCCTCTGAATCCACCTCAGCATCGGATCTAGTAGCGTTGCTGCCAACTGGTCCAAACTGGTTGTTTGTGCAACGCAACAATTTGAGTTTTTCAAAATTTTAAAACCGTTAGCAGATCTCATAAAGATGAATCCTCGAAGGTATATTTTTAACTAACCATGGTGATAAAACAAGGAAAATATGACATCAACGTAATAATCAAGAATCGTGGTGAAAGATGAAAGACAGGGAGTGCGCTACGAAAAATCTTGGTGAGTTGGCAGCACTCATTTTCAAATAATGATTTGACCAGTAAGAATGGAACAAATCACAACAAGGAAAGGCTATGGAGGCATGAGTGAGGAGGTTGGCATGTCAAGTAGATATGGTCATGGAGTGAGTGGAGCTTAGTGTCAAATCATGGAGGGGATCAAAACATAAGTCATGAAAAATGAACCTAGGCCAAAAGTTCATGTGAGGATCAAATTTTGAGCTATGACTTAAACCTTTATTTATGAAAGTCATCTAAGTAAATCACACAATTAAGAGACAAACCAAAATAAATAAATAAAAATCTAGAG
>JASDQU010509443.1:42054-53332 GCA_032191745.1 Picea mariana
GATAGTGGTGCATGGAGACTCTAATCTCATTAGAAACCAAGTGAAAGGCATATACCAATCCAAGCGCCCCATGCTGAGAGCGTACAGAAACCTAGTGTTGGACCTCCTCGAAGAATTCTCGGGGTATAATTTATCAGTGATCTCGAGGGGGTAGAATCAAATTGTGGATGCCTTGGCCACCTCAGCCTCATTTTTTTAAATTCCCATTTTCCCCAACAAAAAGTATGAGATCGAAGTCAAACATAGGCCAGTTGTGCCCGATAATATCAGGTATTGGCAGGTGTTTGAGGATGACAAACATGTGGAGAGATTTCTCCAAATGAGAGACGACTTCGCTAATATAAACATTGATGATGAGTTTTGTTGCGACGAAGATGAAAACGCAGATGTGCACAGTAATGACGACCCTTTCCAGAACTAGATAGTTGTGAGGGACATAGTACAGCTAAAGAATAATATCATCCCAAAGGGATTAGTTCTGTTGGAAAAGTTGTTTGATGGAAACGATGTGGCTAGAAATCCTAAGATCATTTCAAGCGAGGAGGATGTCGAGGATTGCAACATTAGGACCCAGAAAAATCTGAAAATAATCAAATTATCAAAAATGCTTAGTCTAGAGGTCAAATAGGACTACATCAAGCTCATGAAGGATTTTCCCAACATTTTTGCTTGGAGTTATAATGACTTGAAAGTTTATGACACTAAAGTGATTCAGCACGTCATTCCTCTCAAAGAAGACCAAAATCATTTCAAGAAAAAGATAAGATGGATGAATCCCCTGCTTCCACCGCTAATCGAAAAGTTGGTAAAGAAACTTTTTGAAGCCAAAATTATCGTTTCTTTAAGGTTTTCAAAATGGGTTGCCAATCTGGTGCCTGTAAGGAAAAAGGGCGACGAAATAAGGTTGTATGTGGATTTTCGAATCTTAAACAAAGTGTCCCTCAAGGACAACTACTCGCTCCCTAAGATGGACTATATTTTTCAGAAGGTATTTGGGTCCCAAAAGATGTCTATGTTGGATTGATTTTCAATTTACAATCATATCATGGTACACCCAAACGACTGGGAAAGACATGTTTCACGACACCATGGGAAACTTCCATGTATGCCAAGATTCCTTTCGGCCTGATGAACGCAGGAGATACCTTCCATAGGGTGATGGATATATCATTTGTCGAGGAAAATGATATATTTATCATGATCTATATGGATAACATCACAGTGTACTCTGACTCCTATGAACAACACCTTGGGAATCTGAAGAAGGTATCCAAAAGTGCAGGAAGTTTGACATGTCTTTGAATCCAAAAAAATCACATTTCGGAATGCAGGAAGGGAAACTGTTGGGGCACATCATCTCGAAGGAAGGTATAAAGATAGATCCTAGCAGGGTAGAAGGAATCCTGAAAATCAACACTCTGCGCAGCAAGAAGGAGGTGCAGTCCTTCCTGGGAAAGGTGAATTTCTTGAGAAGATTCATCCCAAACCTGGTAGAAATTATAAAACATATCACCAGCATGATCAGGAAGGGGAACAAGATCAAATGGAACCCTGAATCTAGGAAATAATTTGAAGCTATCAAGGTAGTGCTGACCAAATCTCCCGTATTGGCCAACCTGGACTTCACGAAGGACTTCATCTTGTTCTCGTTCGCCTCAGAGCATACCATTGTATGCATACTGTTACAGAAAGACAATTAGAACTTTGAGAATCCTATAGCCTACTTCAACAAGATGTTGAGGGATTTTCCACTGAAGTATGACATTATGGAGAAACAAGTGTACGCCTTAGTGGAATCCCTAAAGGAGTTCAGAACCTGCATACTACATTCCCACGTTATCGCTTATGTTCCCAAAAACTCAGTCAAAGACATCCTGACTCAGCCTGACCCTGAGGGAAGAAGAGGTAAGTGGATTGTGGACATGATGGAATACGACCTCGAAATCAAGCCCAAAAAGTTGATCAAGGGTCAGGGCCTCACAAAACTGATGGTGTAGTTGAACTACGACATTCTGGGAATAAACTTCATTGCTTATTTGTCAGAGAATCCTCAGGAAGAAACAACCGCACAAGTGTCTCAAAAGTTCATCGACTAACCTTGGTATACGGACATCATTTATGTGTTGAGGAATCTACAAGATCCTCCATAGTTAAGTAATACCAAGGCCATATTCTTAAATCTCAAAGCTACTAAGTTCTGCATCTTGGATAACTCCCTATATTGGAAAGATCCAGGAGGGATATTGTTGAGTTGCTTACTAGAAGACGATGCAGAACATGATATCAAATAATTCCACAAAGGTGACTGTGGATGAAATCACTACTGGAAAACCACCACACATAAAATTCTAAGGGAAGGTTACTATTGGCCCAACATCTTCGTAGATGTATAGAAAGAAGTCTCCAATTTCCACGAGTGTCATATTTTTGATGGAAGGAGAAAGTTGAAACCCCTATCGTTGAAACTGATCTCGGTCAAAGCATCGCTCATGCAATGGGGCATGGACTTTATAGGAGAGATTCACCTGCCATCCTTTGTGCAGCACAGATGGATACTTACAACCACAGATTACTTCATGAAATGGATCGAAGCAATTCCAACGAAGCAAGCTACTGACATGGTCATCATTCAGTTCATGGAGACCAACATCCTATCTAGGTTTGGGTGCCCTATCAAGATCATCACGAATAACGCAGTCGCATTTAAGTCCAAGAAAATGGAGAATTTTTTAATTGATTACAATATAACCCTGGGACATTCTACAGCGTATTACCCACAGGGTAATGGGTTAGTAGAATCGTTGAACAAAATCTTAACTAGGATCATTAAAAGACTCCTGCAGGACAACAAGAAGGCCTAGCATAAGAAACTAATTTACGCACTATGGGCGGACAGATTCACTACCAAAAATTCCATCTCCACATCACCATTTGAAATCGTATATGGCGTGGACACGATGGCGTGGACACGATTTTCCCCACCTCACTTGGATTTCCCGTCAAGAAGTTACTGCAAGAGAAAGAGACCGAGCCAGATGACACGGAGAGAAGGATAAATCATATAATTCATGTGTAGCAGATGAGGGAGCAGGTATACAATTGATCACAACTTCACCAAGACGGGATGAAGAAAACTTTTGACAAGCACTCTAAACATGAGGAATTTTAGGTGGAGGATTTAGTGCTAAAGTGGGACGTGAGAAATGAAGATAATGGAAAGCACAGTAAATTTGATCATCTTTGGATGGGCCCTTTCAGAATATGTGCATATCATGGGAAAAACACATATATGTTAGAATAACTTAATGGAGAGTCCATTGGTTGGGGCCCTGTAAACGATAGGTTCCTCAAACACTATCTGGTGTAGTAAAGTCTGATTAAGTCTCATGTCATTGTAAATATTCATTTTTTTTTTCAAAGAAGGCATTTTGAGTTAGTGTGTCAACAAAAAATTGAAGCCTAGAGTGAAGGCCCTAAGTTTATGTTGAGTCTGGTCGAAACTATTTCAAGAAGGTTTAGGTTGTATTTTTTTTTTCCGTTGTTTCAGAGTTTGGAAGTCGAATAAGGCCCAATGGTTAGGCACCTGGTCTATTGTTCTTTGCCACCTCACTGGGAGGATACCATCCCTGTTGGAGCCAGTTGTTAGTGTCATCATTTTTTCAGTTAGAGTCGATCTTAGTCGAGTCAGAGTCTATGTGTCAAAGCGTGTGAGGTCACATACCGAACAATGAATGGGTCGAAGTCAGCAAGTGGTTGGTTGGCCCTTAGATTCGGGAAGGGATGTCATAACCAAAACATGTTTAAGTGGTAAAGGTCTTTTCCCAAAGAGTCGGGTCATATCAGAGGAGAAGGTTTTTACATGCCTAAGGTTGAGGCAAGTTGTTAAATAGAAGTCATGTTAGCAGACAAAGTGACCATCATCAGCTCATTATGAATTTAGAAAGAATGAAAAATCATAGCGCTCATATCACATATGCTCTGCATCTATTATCAGTTGTACTTTGCACACTCCAAAGTGTACCCCTCACACGAATGTACTGCGAAAATCTCCAGCTTGCTTCGAAACCTCCAATCACCATGGATTCAGTGTCCCCTAGCATGTTTTCATCTCTCGTTTGCCTAATTATAAATTTTGAGTGCTCTACATGTATTCTATTCACCATCCAATTTTATGCATTGCATGTAATTCATCTCGTGAGCCCAATTCAATTGAGATTACTGCCTTTGGCCCATGCCAAATCCACCACGCGCAGAAACAATATGCATTGCACCATGACGACATCCCAGAACACAAGGAATGGTGCGCGAAGTGGTAGAAGTGCTAGGACCGAGCCTCAAATCTTGACGTTGGTCAACAAAGATCTGGAGTTCAGGGCATATTTTGAACAGGTTGGATGCATTGCATTTTACGAGAAAATCCAAGGATTCAAAATGAAACTAGCGGAAAAGTTCGCACTCAAGTTCAGTGGGTCCCGCGTAGTAATTGAAGGTGTCACTTAGCAGGTGACAGAGGAAACTCTGGCGTTCGCAATAGATATCCCTTCATGTGGTGAAAGGTGGTTTAAGGGAATGCCTTTGGATGCACGGTGCTACAAATATTTCATCAAGAAAAAAATTTTAAGTGGGAAAGTCAAAACGACCATTCCAGGTAGATATTTGCAAGAGCCCTTTTGAAAATGCCTGGAAGTAATTAGGAAATATTTCACCTGTGAGGGAAGGTTTGACAGAACACATTCGCATCACATTATATTATTGATGCATTTCACGGGAAGGATACTGTTAAATATGCCCTTCTTCTTGCACTAAAGCCTCTGAGAAATGGCAGACAGTGCTCGGGATTAAGAAAACTAGCTGAGAAAGAAATTATCTCATCTCTCACTATTTAAATTGTTGGTAGTTGAGGAGTTAAGGATATTTGGAAACAACTAGGATTCATTTCTACTTACAGTGGGCATCCCCAAGGATCCAAAAGGATATTTCCCTCTACCCGCGGAAAGGGTAACATCACACCGCACAGAGGTTGAAGCAGGAAGGGTTGCAGAGGAAGGAAAGACGTTTGAATCCATGCCCCCCCAACAGTCGATACCCTAGAGAAGGGTAGGCCGAGGAATAACAAGGAAGTCGGGGAGACCCGAGTGCCGAGAGAGACGCGTGCAAAGTTGGTCGTTGAAGAGTTACTCATGCATGCCATTTGGTTGGAACCTGTCGAATGTACAAGTCAAGAAAGTTGGGGAAGCAGGAGGAGGATAGACACTAAAGGAAAAGATGTTCGTGAGTCATATCAGTAGCTAAAGAAATCACATCTCTCTATTGTGGAGCTATACCAAGAAAACAAAGAGTTGAGAAAACAATTGGCAGCGAAGACCCTCGAAGCATCAACATCAAAAGGTCGTGAGGGAAACGTGACTTGGTTCAAAAGGCATCTCATGGAAGCTCAAGATACAATCATACAGTTGTGTGAAGCATAGAGGATTTTGGAAGAAAGGAATGTGAAACAATTCAAGGAATGTGGACTCGCCATGGACAACATCTGCACAACTCTAGCTAGCATGTAGAAGAAGCTGAAAGGGAATGCAGTTCTGCAAAGGCAAGTGATAAATCTGAAAAGGAGAAACTTTTCTCTTAGGAGAATGCTTCAGGTATCAAAATTGCAGACGAGACTAGAAGAAATATTAACCGACTACATTTTTGTATTCTCAGACGTGGCGCAGATTTTGTGCCCTTGCATCTTGTTTCCTACCGGGAATTAGGGACTCTAACAGATATCCGTGCGGAAAACATACGATGTGCAGTAATAGAATCCCATTTATTACGAAGGATAGGTGTACATTGGACAGGCGACAATTCGAGGAGAGACGTGGTCTCTTAGTTGGGTCATCATTTTGGAAACACCTGCGATAGCCTATAGCCACCTGCCACATGCATGCACCAGAAAAAGATCGTGCAACAAAAATCAAGGTCGTTACTATGGGTGGTAGGAGTCTGATAGAGTAATTGATCGTCCAGATACCTTGTCAAAGGAAATAATTGACACATCACTCTCTAACGATGAGATCTTATTGAATATTGAACCGTCGTGGCAAAGACAAGTGGTTATGGTGCAACCGAGCATAGTCAGTTTCTATTTTTGGAAAAGTTCCATATGAAGAGTCATCTAGCAGAGAGTGGTCAGAACTTGATTTCTAGGGATGGGATTTAGGAAGCAGGGTAGCCCGAGCGGCACCCTGGGTCTATATATTCCATCTTTTCAATGTAAGCCAGGTTGGTTGGCAAAAACAGTGTAGACAATGACTATTGAATGTATTTTTTATCTAATTGAAACTTAATGCAAAGGTCTTGAAGCTTTGATGAAAAGATTCTAACGATGATAGTTTGATGTATTGTATTCTCTCTTTGTGTATGTGTTTTCTTGTGTTCTTTATATTCACATCTGTATTTTTTGTCTAAATCGAAACGTGATTTCGAAGCTAGAATTCATTGCGCAGTGCTCTAAATTCGTGCCATTTAGACAAACTGTGTTTCTTCTAAGAGAACTCTGAATTCATCCTCAGCGGTGCTCCGATTTTCTTCATGTGTGTTTATCTCACCACACACAACGATTTTTAACTAAAAAAGTGTTGCTCATTTAGCCTTTATCCTCTCGAGTTCAGTTACTAAGTCATTTCTTTCTATCGTTTTATTAAATCGAATCCATATCCCAAGGTCTTGCTTTATTTTGCCAATAGAACCAGAGAATATTGTTTGAATGTGTTAAATATAGCCAATAGCTTGAAATCCATATCATGTACAAAGACAAAGTCTCTAGAGAGAGCCTTCTCCCTGTTCGAAAGGCTAGTTTCAAGCCTCAAATTTGGTTTGTAGGTTGCCTCTGTCATTCATTTCCTCAGCCGAACGAAGTTTACAGAGCTCTAACACGGATGATATGTAGTGATGAGGTACCCGAAGCCAGTTTTCAAAAATTGACATCTTAACTACTTCTAGTGCAATATTCATTGTGTAAATGGTCTCTTCCAAGCTCAATTGTTCCAAATTTGTATGGACATGAGATGCATGGAAAAGGGTTATGTTTAAATTTTTTYATTGAGGTGAATCTAATTGAGTAAATGGGTCATTAATGGATACATAAAATAAAAAATGTGAATTGCAGTTCACTAGTTAGGACACTTTAGGGACATGTGCCCCAATTTCTCCATGGGGCACAAAATGAAAATAATACATCAAAATAACATTACTTTAGTCTCAAAAAATGATTTTTGGTGTGTCAATGGACAATAAGTGAATGGGGTTGTTGAGGCCATTTTTCTAAAATTGACATGTTGACCCCACAACACACAAATATGTGTATGGGACCCCTTTTTTCCAAAAGCCCGTTCTTTCTTTTCAATGCTTTACGGTTTTTTTCTAAGAGTCTTCAGAATCGATGTCAAAGTTGTAAAATAGAAAAAACCCAACCATATCAATACCTTTCACAAGAAAGTGATATTTTTGCATGCATATTTGTAAGTCAACAATCCTTTGGTTATTCATGTAGAGTCACTCAGTTAATGTATGGGTGTTCCTAAATTTACTTCACTAAGTTTAATGATGAAATACATGTCCTACCATGTGTGAGGATGCAGTGACCATTCATGTAGTCCTCTCAATTATGTGTTGACCTATATATAGATCACTATTGGAGCATAGTAGGAAGACCTTAGGTTCAAAGATAACATACCAACAAAACCTCTAGACACCATCCCTTTCGGCATCACCTACAAGAAAATGAAGTCTCACMTGAGGCATCTAGAGGGAGTGCATGAACCAAGTTTCTGCAGTGATGAGGGGAAGTGAGGCATTCAGCATGTCTTTACTAACCATCTACTCATGTGTGGAGTTTCCAYTAGTTAAAAATTACTTATCACRTGGCATACCTTGTGTGCGACATTCCTTTACTTGATACTCATTAATTTAACAGACATTATAACATCATATATGAATAACACATTCAACATACTTAATCATTTATAATCATTTCATAGTARCATTAAACATCATAATATGCAAAAACAACACATCATGACACAAGGGTTTAACGTGGTTCACCCAACTTGGGCTACGTCACAATGGTTGGCTTCTTATATTAGTCATTGATAATCTTCTTACAGGTGTGCACTACACTGCAAACTATGCAACAATAACATTACCCAAACCTGCCTAGTCGTTATGTTGCAGTGTGAGTCTCACTCCTCAGTCATACCTCAAAACTTCTTCCTTAACTGATGAACTCAAAATAACTTCACATTTTTCCAACCCTTTGAACCTCTCTCACACTAAGCTCTCTCTCTCTACCCAAAAAACCATTTACATATTTATACATCACAAGAGGACTAAACCCATTACAATGTGGAAAAAATGTCCCAAAATCCCAATGGTTTATAATTGTATTCCTCTTTTTTTATGCCACTCTGTCGCACTTCCTCCTGTCACTCTCTTTGACTCCTTAAATTCAGCTCCCGTCGTGCTCTCTGGTCCATCTTGTAACTGCCTTTTATCCCTTGACTTATTTTGGCACAGATCCCAAAACTTAACCAAAATGCATATCCAATAGGCCTCCAACACTCACCTGTGGCTTGCCCCGAGCCACTCATGCCTTCTTCTAATGTGACATGAATGTTTCAAAGTTCCCCTTCACTATTGTGGCCTTCTCCTTTACATTTGTTTCCTACTACACAATTTGGTCGATCGTTTCGACAGTGATTCTAGTCTACATCTTCCTGACACTTTCATCAACTTATTGTTTGATTATATAGTGTGTGTCTACTAAGGTCATTTTCACTTGGTATGATTCTTCTTGTATTAATTCTATTTTTTGTGCATGACCTTGTTGCTCTACCCTTAGTTGATTCATTTCTGAATACATCTCTCTATTCTTGTCCATTGTTGTTACCACCTCTATTGGTGGTAATGTGCCCATCATTGCTTTAAACTTCTACACATTTTCATGCACATCCTGGATCTTCTAGATGATGTCTTGTTGCTCCCTATCTTCACTAATTTGGGTCTAGACACCCATGGTTTCTCTATAAATTTGAGCACATTCTACTTCTAGACTCTTTATTCTCTACATCGTTGTCGTCATTGTCTTCTCCCTTTTCTCCCTTTGTTCAGGTGGAGTGTTTGTTGTCATGCGCTCTTCTAATTCAACTATTCGTGTGTGGAAACCCTTAATAGCTTCACTTATCTTCGTTATTTATTCCTCGACTAGAGCCTCCTTCTCTTTCTAAACCTATGGGACTTATTAGTATACCTTATTCAATTCCTGTTGCATTCTTTCAATCTTTTGTGTGGCCTCATCGTGCTCCTACTTAACCTTGTTGAACTCCATCTCCAAGGCTACATTCTCGGTTGTAACCTTAACTAACTCATTCAATGTATTTTTCTCTATCACATGTCATGTGTTTTGAACACCCATTGTCAACATACCAACTGTGTTTCTTTTGCTTAGCTTATAGAGAGACTGTGCATTCTTCATTGATATATTGATCTTGCTTTCTTATCCATGTTGTTTTCTGATGTTCTTGTCTGTGACTATTGTTATTTTGTTGAGGTTCTTTAGGAGGGACTATCATTCTGCAATCTTTGGCCACGTGTCCAAAATTGTTACATTTGTAACATTCCACTTCAGTGCTCAAAGATTCAAACTTGTTGTAACTTATTCTTTGTGTTTCACTAGGTATTCTTGAATAAACCCTTTGTGTATGATTCTCAAAGTTGTTATTGTTCTTGTTGTTAGCTCTGCAATTCACAGCTTTATGTCCAAAATTATTACATGCATAACATAAACCAAAAAATATAGTTTGATACCTTGGAGTTGAAGATCTTCTGAAAGGAGGTGCTCTTGTGAATCCTTCTTCTTCTTGAGGCCTATCTGTCTGTTGTTGATTCTGAAATATAAATCTTCTTGGTGGAGGAGTGTCCCTGTAATCTTTCTTGTATATATTCCTATCCCCTTTGATTGTTTATGCATAGATTTTTGGATTTGTTTCTTTCTCTGTTGTTTTTGAGCTTGATCCCTTTTCTCTCTGATTGTATCTAAGTCTAGACTTGTCAAGATGATATTTTTTACTGCTGATAATGTCATCCAGAACTTTTGAGCTATTCTGCATATTTTTCTTTTGAATATCCTTTCTTAGTGTGACAATTTGTGCTTCCAAGTTTCCAATAATCTTGTCCTTTTCTTCTAGTTGTTCTTTGAGTTCTTCTTCAATTATGTTATCTTCTTATATTTGAACCTTCAATTTTGTGATCATTTGTTCTAGTTCTTGAGTGTCTTTTTTCTTGTCTAGTTCTGCTTGTAGTTTGTTGTTTTTCTTCTTTTCTCTTCTGATAACTTCTATACCACACATTAATTCTTCTCGATAGTCAACTTCTGCCTCTTCAATTTCGTATTCAACTTATTCATATCCTTCTTCGGCTTCTTCATATTCTTCTTCGGAGTATTCTTTGTCAGAATCTTTTACTTCCATGAATAGAACTCTTCTTGTCCATTGTCATTGATTTCATCTTCATCTAATGATGAGATGTATTCTTTGATGCATAAGTTTTTCTTGAAATCTTTCTTTGTAGTTCTTTTGCCTTTATATGTGTGTTTTCCTTTTGAGTAACCTTTATCATTTCTCTTTTTCTTATGAGTACATTTGTTAGCAAAATGACCAATACCATCACAATTAAAACAAATTAAAGGAAGCTTACCTCTATACCTAGTGTTGGTTCCCTTGTTCAGTCTTTTGACGAAGTTGGCCACTTCTTCATCATATTCCGAGACATCGGTGTTGCTGCTATATTCTTCTTGTTCCTTTTCCTTTTTCTTTGATCTTTTGGATGCCTTGAAGGCTGCTTCTTTTACATCTGGATTTTCCTGTTCAGTTCTCATTTCATATTTTGTGAAGATTCCATGCAGTTCATCCATGCTTATTGAGTTTAGATCCGATATTTCTTCTAGTGCTAATATCTTAGGGTTGAATCTCATGGGAAGAGATCTTAGTACCTTTTGACCATTTACAGATTCTTCAATTTCTTCTCCCAATCTTATGATTGCATTCATTGTTTCATCGACTCGTGAGAAGTAGGCTGCAATATTCTCATCTTCCTTCATTTTTAGTTGTTCAAACTGACCTATGTAAGTTTGAATCTTTGCTGCTTTGACTTTTGTATCTCCTTCATATTTATTTTGAAGCTTGTCCCAAATATCTTTAGTGGATTTACAATGTGAAACTTTGGTGAATATTGTATCACTGAG
>JASDQU010509444.1:0-10213 GCA_032191745.1 Picea mariana
CTCAGAATACAATATTCACCATCCAACCATAGCCGCGATACATTTCCCTCATAAAAGAGGGTTGCCTTCTAGGGAAAAAAACCCTAACATAATCTCTACCGTTAGATCTGCAACCTTATAATGAACGGTCCAGATTTACAATGAAATTGCAATATACTTTTACAAGGCAATTTTTGCTTCGGGGGCTTCACCCCCGAACCCCCACTGGGGGCCCGCTTGCCCCCAGACCCCTCAGCTGGGGGGATAGCCCCCCCGGACCCCGTAGAGGGGGTACCCCCCCTCTGCACTCCCCCACATGGAAGAGTGTACATACTTATGGGGTGTAAATACTTCATGGGGTATAAACACAACTGAAAGCAAGGACCTCTGAATCAGGAAGATAATCAAGCTCCACAACCAACACTAAGCCATCCGGGGCACCCCATAACTCCAGAAACTTCATGTTCTTGAGTTTTCTGTGTATACTACTACTAGCAGTTGGGGTGCATTTTGAACTCTCATTGGGCATAGACACTCTATCCTCATCTCTATCTAGGCAGTTGATCAACACCTTTGACATCCTCTAAAAGGATCTCATCATACCTACCACATCTCCCACAACAACTTGATCCTACTCGGTGGTATGTTGTTCTCCCTGGGGGTAGACCCCTATGGCATGGATATTATTAGAGGTGTCACACATATTCCTCCAGTACCACACCATCTACTTCCCCTGCATCCTCTAACCATGATTACCTACATGGACAATTTTAAAAATTTAATTAGTGATATAATTTAATTATTTAGTTAACACAGTGGAGGGTGTAACGGTCCAATGTCATAGGGTTGAATCCACTCTGATACCATATGTAACACCACTCTGTTACGACACAAAAGTAAGTGATTACAATAAAACGTTTTTTTTTTTCTAAGCCTTCGTTAGAACAAGTTTTACACGAAACAACATACATCATTACCTACACATTCTATTTTCATTCATCTCAATGTACAATGCAAGATTTAAATACAACTTCAATGTTGTTTAGAGATCCGCCACATCCCAAAAAGATAACATAATGTCTACCCATTCAACCTATTCTACAATGTTAGGACCTCCAAGACACATAATCAACACTCAAGTAAGTCCAGGATTCATCCGATTCATTTTGACCATTTAAGGTCTTAGGACTGGCGACTGTTTAGAGGAACAAGGAAGTATCTAATTCCCATAACTTCAATCTTTTACAAAGTTCAAAAACTAGAATTAACAACATTCTTAACTATAAATTCTTCAAAGAACACATAAAAATGGGTAACATGGTCACCACTTACACAACGCAATTGTGTGCTAATACAATAATTCATTAACTTACTATTCAAAAGAAAATTAAATTATTTCATTAATATCATGACATAAGCATAAATAGTTGGTAACAAGAAACCCTTAAGTACACAATCTAACATTAATGACATTTTCAAACTTTACTCAAGTTTACTTGGAATAAGTGTGATAACCGTCCATTGTACAACCAAGTAGGTAGATATTATGAGTTAGCATACTATATATATATATATATATATATATATATATATATATTGAAACAGAAAAGAAGAGAAGAGAAAAACTCTCAAACCCTGAGAGGAGACTGTAAAATTGCTTTGTACTTTCTGAACTAAAAAGATACTATGATGAAGTAATTTTGCGTCTATAAGTTTGTCTATTTTTTAGAAGGATTTTAAGATTATGTTTTAAGTTCCAAGTTTCTATTCTAGGAGTCACAGTGCACAGTGTGCACAGTGTCACAGTGTCAACGCAAAGAGTGAGTAGATGCACCTTCTGAAGGTCCAAAGATCAAGAGTGTTAGTGAAAAACTACACAGAGTAAACACAATAAATGCACAAGTGACCTTTTAAAGTCCATAGCTAAGCACAAGTGTGCACTGGAGTTCACTTCATATAAGTCACGAAGCTCAGGAAAAAAAAAAAGCGTTTCAAGTGGCAACTCAATGAGTGTAAAATCCCTTGTTTAAGAACAAGTGGACCAGATTTTCCCACGAGGAGTCAAATTCCCCACAATCGTTCAATCATATAGGAGGAGGAGCTTGTTAAACCTGTATTCCTTCGGACTTCGTCACTTCAACAATTTGGAATAGTTAGTGTTGTCAGGAGGTGCGTATCACCGAAGCTCTGAAGCCCGGATTTAATCCAGACCGTAGATCGTTGGACAAGAGTGAGTCGTAGATCTTCGATTTATTCGGTGATTCATCTCTCCGACAAGTTTGATTTGTATATTTTTAGGGGTAAGAAACCCCGAAGCTCCGAAGTCCCAGAGAAAAGGATAGTCATGGATATAGTGATAGAATGAGGGCGTTAGATATTCGAGCCTTCGTCCTTCGTAAGTTCAGTAGTTCGAAACTCCAGTGAGTTTGAGTCGTTTCTAAAAAGGTAAGGAAGTCTCGTAGTCCTGAAGTCTAGAGTGGACTTCAACCACTGATCAAGGAGAGTGTGAACCATTAGAACCCTGAGCCCTTCAGCAGTTTGGCGATCCAGTAGAAATAGATCAATGTTTTTGTTGAGGATAATCTCTGAAGCCTAGACCCAGAGTAGATCTCCACCATAGATTCTCGTGTGAGGAGAATTCTTTCCAACCATCCAATTAAAATCATAATCGTTGATGAAGGAGAGTGGAAGGATAGGGTAGAACCTAAAACTTCCAGTCAACCTTGCTTTATGACCGAGTTCGGCTGATAACAATGTGGGTGAAATGGAGTGTTGGAGTTGATGAATCCTCTGGAGCATCGGAGTCTCAGAGCTCCGAATAGCGCCCTTTTTTCCAGCGGTAGGTTCTATCCAGTGGTCACATAAAAATATGTCAAGGTAAAGAGCGCTAAATCCTACGGTTAAAAGGCAAGTCAATATTCCGGAATAGAAAAAGAAAAATTTTCAATGAACCATCGAGTTCTAAATTCTTAGATTCACAGCATGACAGTGGGCCTACGATGTTTCCCAAAAAATTGGATTTATAATAAAATTAAACAAAGACTCCACGCCACTAATAAATATGGATTTATCAACAAATTCAATAGAGAATCCACAATATAATTTCGTATTTAAACAAATTTCAACGGAGATCCATAATACAACAAAATTAAATTATCATAAAATTCAACAGGAATCCACGATATAAATTTTAGATCTAGAATATAATTCAACAGAGATCCCACAATATGAATTAATTTATGATTTTAATGAAATTCAATAGAGAACTCACGATACAAATTTAGGAATTAATTCCTTAGTTTACCAGTGAACAATACACTTTGAAACTTCTTTAAAAATAATCTCAACTAAAAGCTCTGATCATATGAACTTCAAATATGGATAAAAATACAATTTTTAAAATATAGACCATATACAATATCATTTCAAGTTTTACAATGAGGATCAAGACACTCTAATTTAGAGTTCGGAAACGCTCGAAACTACAGTGAAATTTTGAAAATTGTAAGCAATGTATTTTTTGTTTGGTAGCAATTGTAACAATTTGGCATTAAGGCTTTCTATTGATTCTATAGTGGCCATACCAAATCTAACATACTAATATATTCATACTAAAAAATAAATTTAGAATATAAAAATATTGGGACCAATGAAGGTTGTGAAATGAATATGCCCTTCAAAGTCTTGTGCTCCTTGTGTTCTCTTGCTTGCTAATCAACGAAACTTCACTGGTAACCCCCAGCCAATTCTAGGGGTACTCTTCTTCCCCCTGAGCACCCTGATCCATAAAGGGGCCACACACAAGAAACCAACAAACACTATCTCCAAGACTTGCCTCGTAAGGAAGATATTCCACTCTTTTTACAAGCTTGGTATCCCAACTCCCACAAGTAAAACATAGTCAAATAAAAATTTGGCAGCATATCAGTGCTCACTAGGTCATCCATTTGTCCCTTCTATATCATTTGTTTTATAGAAATTTCTTCACTGACACATGTCCTCAGACACATTAATTAAGTTTTTAGTTTAAATTAATTATGATTATTCACCTGCACACTTGTCACACTCTCACCAAGTTGCACAAGTAATTACCAATTTTTAATTTATTTAAAAGCCAAATTCCTTCACATTCTCCAATGTGTTCCTATTTTCTCTCTTATTTGTCCCTTTGTTCCCCAAAGTCTCATTTAATGGGTGTCTCCTGACTAGATCTTAGTTAGAGTTGGATTAGGATACTTCTTCTAGTTAGACTAGTGGTAGGTTGACTCAAGATTATATTCTATGTACACCCATTATCACAAGTTATTATTTATTTCTATTTAAAAATCCATTTTTTATTAATTTCATGCACACGTGCATTTTATCAAATATTTAGATTTTACTCACTTTTTCCTAGAAATTGATTTATCTCAAATCTTTAAATCTGTCATAATTCATTTAGCCCTTTATTTAAATTTACACTTAGACTTAGTCTTAGACTTTTGTTAAGCTTTATAATCAATAATCTATTGTTTAATTAATTATTTTAACCCAACAAGGTCTAACCATTTCAATGTTTTCTAGGACACCTAGATTTATTGAATCAAGTTTAATTACAGGACAGACCCTTCAAGACACATGTCCTTGCTCCAAGGGTGCCACTCATCTTAGACTTGTTTTGGAATTTTTCCCGACTCTTGAAGTCAACACTCCACTCGGTCAACCTTGTGAGAGACTAAGGGATTCTAAGGAATAAGGACTCAGGCTTATTGTGCACCCTTTAGAATCTTTGTGAGCGGTTGTCTCAATCTTCCCTCATGACATCGTGGACCTCTTGAACTAGGTAATTGTTAACCTACCGATCAAACCACGATAGGTGTGCTAGTAAGCTATGACATGGACATTCTTAGTTTCTGTGCATGGCCCCTCTACTCCTTATGTCAGTCGGAGTAGCAATCATCCTCAAGCCTGCATCCACTGACAAAAACCGTATCAATAATCAATATACATAAATCATACTTCAATCAATCATACATCACATGTGTGTAATAATGAAATACTCAAACAAATACAATCCACTCCCTGACTCAATCCAGATTCCAAGGAATTCCATTGATGCCATCGACATCCACAACCTGTCATGTGTCTTGCACACTTAGGAAAAATCGTCAATAACATCTGTCAATATATATATATATATATATATATATATATCAAAATAACAATAAGTCACAACACATCATCGTCATTGTATATAACCCATAATCCAACAGAAATCAGTGTGCCATAACCGGATCACTTGCACACAAGAGTCCTCAAAGAATAAGTCAATAAAAGTGTGCTTAGTAGAGCGAGATGTTACAGTTTTGTTTCTTGTATCATAATTAACTATTATTTCTCCTCACTGCTCCTTTTCTGTAACATCTTGTGCTTATATGGGGCATTAAGACCTCTAACATTCCATGACATAATCTTCATATCAACACTTTGGTTGGGGGTGGAAATATTTATCTAGGAATCCTACCATTTGGCCAAAATCCACCAAGAGGGCACATGTTTCCTCAATCTTCTGCTTATGAGCTTTTCTACCCCTCTTCCTCTCCTCCCCTATAATTTTTTTCAGAATTATGAGGGATTTGGTTTTGATCCCTAGGCTACCCATAGTGGAGGATGGGGAAGCTTGATATGCACCTACACCTTTTTCTTTCAACAAATCCCTTTGCAGTTTGCATAGCTGGTGATTTGGAATATTATTAACTTTTTTCTCTTTGTGTTCTACTCTTAGGGTTGTAATGCCCACCTCAACCTCCTCTAGGTCCATGTCTTGTTTTGACTCCACTTTTGTTTCCTCTTCTGACTCAAATTATTTTTCCTTGGTATCTTTCATCTATGTTTCCCCCTCTACCAGCTAGTCTATCCCTATATCTGGGGAAGTTTTCCTACATTTTGGTAGTTCCTCCCCCTTTGTGCTTGTGTTCTATGTGATTTTATTTTAGTATTGTGGTGTCTCTTACTATTTCATTTCACTAGTCTTCCCCTCCAAAGCTTGGAATATTTTAGAAATATTCCTCCCTAGAGCAACCCCTACTTGTTTTTTTTCCCTTCTCCCTGCTTTCCTCTTGCTTGGTATTTTATAGAAACCCTCCTGGTCAACCTCCTCCTTAGATTTTATTGATGGGTTTGTCGCATTTAAGGGGGAATACCTGAATAAGTGTCCATGAACATGTAATTTTATACATCAAAATGGTATATGATCATATTCTAGGGTCTTTTTCTAATCAGTATCTTGATACGAAACTATGATTGACTCCGAAAGGGCTCTTTCGATGTTCATGTAAACATAGATTTTGGCATAAGAAATATACTTGTCTAATCTAGTTACCTTCAAGATCTTGACGAAATAGCCAATTGTTTTCTTGATTCCCTCCAAGGTTTTGTGGTCCTAGAACTCTTAAGGTAGTGAATACAGTCTAATCCATAAAGGAGCTACTGTAAAATCTTCCTTCTATGAGGAAAATATTTCTATCTAGTAACTCATATGCAGGCCAACCGAGTCGAAGAAATATGGGCCCTCTTGAAACACTTTGTCTCTGTCCATCATTGAGGAAAATATGACCATGAAGAATCCCTTGGATCCTAAATGGAGATCCATTTTCCCTTTAACCTTCCAGTGGGATTTGATCCAAACTATTAAATCCCTTTTTGAAGGCCATATACTCATAAATTTCTCGATGAGCGCATGATATTTCATACATTGGATGTAGCTTCCGATGTGCACCGAGGTGACCTCATATCATGGGTTCTTTCTTACTTTGTCCAGACATTCATTATGCATATGCTTCCCCTCTTAGTCCTTATTTGTTCCCTTATCTCCTTGATCCTTTAGATCAATTTTCCCATTGCCTACACCCTCCATTTCTACATCTTCACCTCGTGACTCTGAAGTCCCCACCACGACGTCCTTAAAAATTTTCTTTACTATTATGGATAGATATTCCCCAATTTTCAAAACTACATGATTCTCTACCATCCCTATTGTTAACCCCTCGTCGCAGTCCTATACTCATCAAATTTCCCCATGACAAAGAGATGTGTACCATCAACACACGTAGAACCCCAAGCACTCACCTTGTGCCTTCTGTCTCCATTATCCCCTAAATATATTAACATTATATCGTTATTAACCCCCTAACCCTTAGGACTTTATCACTTAAATATCACCTAATATATAGTTCAATATCCCCTAAAAACCCCTCATTTTAACCCTTAAAACCTACCACTTTTTCCCTAAGTTTCTAGCCAATTTCCCACTTGGTCGCCCTTTTCCTTCACTAAGGGTGAGACCAAAAGGGTTGGTCACCTTTTCCTTAACTAAGGGTGTGACCAAAAGCATTGGTCGCTCCTTTTTTCCTCTTAGGGAGAGACTGGTCGCTCTGCCTATGTGTCTAGGGAGCGAGCAAGTCTAGAAGCTCCTATTTTTGGATTTGGTTTCGATGGATGAGACTTCCCACTAATTTATTGGGGTTTAGCCTCGAGAATAATTCCATTATGATCTCAATAATATTATCCTAATAAATATATGGCCTTATCCCTAAATCCCTATAAAAACCAACCCATTTCCCATGGGAAAGAGGAGGAAAGAGATAGCAAAGTTACTCTAGTGATTTGGTTGCAAGACTTGGGCAAGGAGCTTGGAAGGAGGCCATCTCTTCAGTATACATATGTAAATTTCAATATTACTTCTTTTATTAATAGAAGTCATACTGGATGTTTCCCTCTATCTAATTGTTCATACAAGTTTATGTATTCAGTGGTAGAGAATTAGTATAATTATGTGTTATGATATACTAGTAGATTTGTTATCAATCCATGCATGATTCCTTTGATATTTGGGATACTTTCACATTCTTTGGTGGTTTTCATGTATGATCTAGGAAAATCCTTAGTTTATGTCTCTATTCATGTCTTAGGCTTTGGTAGAACCTAAGGAATATCCACTCATGCAGGGTGCAAAATCCCTACAACAGATTGGCAACCATACTGGGGAAGTTTTTATCCATGTATTAGTCCCCTTAGATTGTTGAATTTTTTAATCTTATTTCTAGAGATATATTCCCTTTTAAGTGCTCTTTTTCCATTCCAATCATTTCCCCGCTCTTTTCTAAGTCTAGTTGAAAAAACCCATATCCCATATCTGTTAAATCTCATCCAGATCCACCTTTTTTCACTTCTGAGGTTCAATCTCCCTTTCCCTGTGTACACAAAGCAACCAAACCCCTTCAGTCGCACATTTTTCTCTATACGGGAGCGACCAAACCCCTTCGATCGCACATTTTTCTCTATAATGGAGCGACCAACCATCTTCTTAGGTTAACCAGGAGCGACAAGACCTTATGGTCACCCTTTCTCCCTTCACAAGGAGCAAACAGTCACTTTGTCTCCCTTTTTAGGGAGCGACCATTATCCTGAGATCCATTTTTGATGAGTTATCCCTCAAAAACTCACTCGAGTCTATTTTTTGTGGCCCTCTTAAACACTCTAGATCCACCCTAGATCTGCCTTAGATTTCTTGCTGTGAATTTTACAATTTTTTGTGAAAATTTTTGCATTTTTCTTGAAAAAAATTCCTCTCTTTCTATATGCCACTCATTTGTTATCTTATTGAACTTCTTGTTTCATTGGTCTGAATAGAACTTTCTGCCTTGTCCTCCTCAAGTAGTCTACATATCCTTGGCATATCCTTGAGAGATTGTTTGGAGAAATTTTTCTTTGATTGTTTTGCCACTCTCGCTTTGATTGCTTTGAGTGTTCATTGTTTTTCAGTTAGTTTTGAAGCCTTGCATTTGCATGTTTCACTTTGAAATCTTTGATTTCTTCCTTCTTATCTACTTTTCAGTGCATTACAAATTGAAGATTGAAAGAAAATAAATAGAAGGAATTCCTTTCAAATTGCATTTACTTGAAAAGAATAAGAGAAAGTATATAATTTTGTTGGCGTGTTTTCAAAAATAGCTTAGGAAAGTTGTTTTCTTTCATATTTCAAGAACTTAAGTTCATCATTTGGCATTGTTGTCCATTTAATTGAAAAGAAAATCAAGATTGCATGTTGTTGAGTGTTTAGTTGTCATTATAAAGGAGTAAAGAACTCCCCTCCCTGCTTTAGCTAGCTTTCATCGAAAAGGAATTATTGCATTGCATCATTCTCTGCACCCTTTTGGAGTTGAGTCCTTTACACATCATTAGTTTCACTGCTGCACCCTTGAGTAACCCAACAACCATAAAATCAAGAACTTAAAAATGATCTAGTAACTCTTATTTTTTGGGTCTGTACATCAACAGTAGATCAGGATAGAGCTTTGGAATAGGATGTGAGGTGAACTCTCCAAAGAAACTAAAACCAACTTAGAATATTGCGATAGGGAGAGAAAATCCAATTTTCGTATAAGCATAGTCGGGAACCCCCTCTCACATAGGGCCTAAACATGAGGTAGCGTGTGGGCGAACAACGAAGATTACCCCTCCAAGGCTTAACGAAACATAGTGAAACGTTAGTATATTGGGGGTTCTTCTTGAGAATCGATTGTTTTCATTTGGTCTCACAACTTCGTGAATCTTGAATAAAAAAATTACCAACTTAATGAGAACTGTGACCTTAAAACGAAAACTATAGCCCTTAAAACCCATATTTTTTCCTAAAAAACAATAAAAATCAGCCCCCAAATCAAAAAGTGGTGCTACCGATAGCACCATTTTTTGTAACCGAGTCCAAATTATAACTTTTTTCAAGCATAGGCTTAAAGGATCAAATGGTTTCTCAGAAAAACTTTAAAATCAACCCCCAAATCAAAAAGTGGTGCTACCGGTAGCACCACTTTTTCTAATTGGGTCAAAATTACAACTTTTTTCAAGCATGGCCTTAAAATATAAAATAGTTTCTTTAGAGAAACCTTAAAATCAACACCTAAATAAAAACATGACGGTATCTAAAGAAAAATGTTTTTTCTAAACATTAAAATTACAGCTAATTACCCCTTAATTGAAACTGTGGCCTTGATAACAAATCCCTACGCAAATAAAAAGCCCAAAATTGGATCATAAATGGTCACTTGAAAATTTATTTACCAACTTTTTTTTTCTTAAATTTACATTAAAAAATAAATAAAGAGTAAGGAGAAAATCTTCACAATTTTTTTTTAATGAAGCCAAAAACACATTTAAAAAAATATATTCAAAACCCAAATTTAAAAATAAAAAT
>JASDQU010509444.1:12717-38520 GCA_032191745.1 Picea mariana
TAAATATTTAAAAATAGAGTTATTTAAGTACAATTATTTTCTATGTATTGAAGGTAAAAAATGTGTTAAAAATGATATTTTCCACTATATTTAAAAATTATGGAACAATAAATTAATTAATGACATATAATAATATGAAAAAACTTGATTTAAAAAAATAAATGGTATAGAACATTTTAAATATTGGATGAAGCATGAAAACATCATTGAACAAAAAAAAATAGAAAAGTTTGAAAATAGATGAAAAAACATCGTTGAGAAAACAAAATTGAACAATTTGAAAATAGATTAAAAAACAAGCATTTAAAAAAAAGTGGAAACAATATGTATCAGAAAATTTAAAATATAAAAAAAACACCTAAAATGGGAGGGGGGGTGCTACCAGTAGCACCATTTTTAAAAACAGGGTCCTCCTAAAAAACGAGAACTTTGTAGAGTTCTCATTAAGTTGGTAACTATGTTGAATCCGTTCAGGGTCCTCTGGAGATTTTTTCGGTCCTCTTGTTCTCATTCCTATTGGAGAATTTTGGAATTGACATCCTACCCATAATTTCGAACCCGACTGTCAACTGTACCCGCCCGGAGGCTGACTATCATTTGGTAACCCTAGTGGCCATAATATTTAGGGTCTTTACACAAGGTGACGGTGAAGAAGAGTCTTCATTGTACCTAGGTCAGATGTTGGTCAAACTCACTTGGGCTCCTTGGAGGGTCACCCGCAACTCTCATCGTAAGGGGACTTGCACCAAGGCATAAGTCTGTTAAGTAAGTTGCCAATGTAATTGATCCACCCACTCATCCCAGCCCCTTCTCACATGTTCCTGCGATTGTTGGCCCTTGACCAAGTTTTGAGGAAACATCGGTCATGTTTGACCACTTTTGGGACTTTGACAGGCTAGTCGAAGATGGAGCACCCAGGCAGAGCTGAGATTGTGGGATCTCGCTTGTTTTGCAGACTTGTGGACCAAGCAAAGGGTATACTAGGGTTTATGTAATGGGTTAAGGGATGTTGTCCCATGGGTTTACCCATGTTTAGGCCTCTTTGTAAATGTATAAATAAGTAGCTAAATGATGTAAGAAGTACTACTATAGTGTTGGCTATGTGCACAGTATGATTCTCTTAGTGCAAGAAGTTGTAAGTGCTTTGTGCAGACAAACTGTGTAAGGCTTTGTGCTATTAAGTAGTTGGCTCTGTGCCTTGACCTGATTTTGAGGAAGGTGGATCTAATGCGTTGTGCGCAAATCACCTGTCCAGTGTGAAGATTGGCTCTGTGGCTTTGTGCACAGGAGAAGATGAATGTGAGAAGATTGGAGACTAATAAAGAAGAAGAAGAAGTTGGTGGACATATCCCCACACTGGGGTGAACCACATATATCCTGTGTTTGATGTGATTTGTGTGATGTTGTGAATGTTATTTATGTTGTTTATATGTTAGCATGTTGATCTTTATATATGTTAGACATATATATGGATACTTGGTGCTCCATTGATGGTGAATGAATGATAGATCTGATTTAACGCTATGTGCCAAGTAATGGAAGGTACTTGATCTATATTGTTACTGCGTTAATTTGTAATAAAGGTTTAACTTGCGATGTGAATGAGGTTCAAGAACTAATGCATATTGTTGTTTAAGTGCTCTATTAGGTGTTGTAATCACATATCTGTGTCCCAGCCTAGTTGTAAATATCTAAGTCATGCAACCCCCCTGCCTCTACCTCGGGTGAGACTTCATCTTCTTTGCAGGTGTTGCCGAAAGGGCCAGTACTTAGGATTTTTTTGGTGTGTTGTTGAATCGTTGAACACTGGCTCTGCCCCTGTGCCAACAAATGGTTCTGTTTCCAGGACCTAAAACTATGATTGTTGGGAACTGAAGAAAAGAGAAAGCTTTGTGCATAGATCTACTACTATAGTGCGCAGTATTCTACTTGACTTGTGAAGCTCTGTACTAAGAAAAAAACCAGATATGAATAAAATAGGTAAGATCTTAAAGCTTTGTGCTCTGGTAAAGGTAAGATAAGTAGAATTTTTTTCTTCAAAAAGTATGAATCTAGCTATGTTTGATAGATTTTGTCCTAGTCTAAAAACTAGGGCACCGTTAGAAGAAAGAGTTGATCTGGATAAATTTGATGGAAATAGAGAAAGATATGTTATTCCTATGCATAGAAAGAATTTTTGGACTAATAAGTGGATGCAAGAACCTAGAAAAAAATTTTGCAAATTGCAGGTCCAACATTGTGATCCCAGTGCACAGTACAGGAGAGGTTGGGGATCGTTTAAAAGAAAAAAAGGATTAGCATTGTGTTATAATTGCAGAAGACCAGGACATCTTGCTAAGGAATGCCCTGGCACAGGTCCTATTTGTGTTTGTTGTAAATATATTGGTCATGAGTTTGAGGATTGCCCAAGGATGATTGCTAAAGTTGAACAGATGAACATGAGACAAGAAAACTATAAACAAGGTCATGAGACTAAGGATATGTTAAAAAGTATAAAGAGAAAGAATTAGAGAAAGCTCAGACTATGTTAGTATGGTTAAAATAAGTAATGGAAGACCACAAGGATGTCATCTTGTCAGAGATCTTGAAAGAAAAACAACGCATAGTTACAAGGATAGAAGATTTCGACATAGAGTGTGTATTGGATGAAGAAATACACGTGAATATTATGCCATAAAGCACTTGGGAAATTTTGGGAAAGCCTGCTATGATACCTTCATTGGGAAGGATAGTCTTGTTTAAAGGAAAGATGATAACCCTATGTGGAAGAGTTACTAACATACCTATGATTTCTCATGAAACATCGACAAAAGAGGACTTTGAAGTTATCAGATTTGTTGAGAACAATGCCCCTTTCCCACTTTTATTAGGAAAGACTTGGATTGAGAAAGATCAAATAAGAATAAAATCAGAGGAGGAAGTCACAAAATAGAAAAAGAAATAATTAAGGGACCTCATAACCAAAAGAATAGAGTGACTAATAGAAGAACAAGAGTATAAGTCGAAGCAACAGAGGGCAAGAGAACTAGCTGTCGAAGTTGAAATAATGCAAGAAGACTTGAAGAACCTGCCCATGCAAGAAAGATGAATACCTGCCAAGGAGTTAATGAGAGAAGAGGTATCACCTTCAAACCCTTTGAAAGAACATCGGCAGTGCGAAATTACCATGCTAAGAGAAGATAAGAATAAAAATGGAAAGAGGAATCCAGAAACTCAAATCACGGGAAAGAAGGCGAGGAAGCTCAATAAGAAGAAAGCCAAGTTAGAAAAACTACATGAAGTTCCAGAAAAGACTTCGCAGGAGGCAAATCTATAGAAGTTGAACCTCATTAGAATAGCAGAACCACGCAGAATGGGACTTCACCACGGCAAAGCTATATGACCATTGGAGGTAGCCTGACCGTTAGAATAACGCTCGGGAATGGCTAGAAACGCAGTTATTGATGAAAATATCACCATTGGACCGTTGGGACCATGCCATAACGAAAGAATTTTTATTGATTGAGGCATTCCTGCCCGTTGGAAGAATATGTTACGACACTACTTATTTAACCTGTCGGACGCTGCGTTGGGACCACTTTTTCCAAACCGTGATATCCGAGCTAATAGAGAACCCATTATATTGCGTTGTTCTTTCTATACCTCACCATCTATCTGATTACATCATTTTTTTGTTCTCCTACCCGAGTTATTTGATTACAAGTGTGAATGTCGGGAAAACGTAGCATAGTAGAAAAGTCTGTGGAGGAGATTCTTGTGGACCTCATGGCTGAGAGAATCATTTCTGTAGGAATACAAGTGTCGTCGACTGGCAGATTGCAAGAATCACCATCGACTGGATGACATTTTGGCCGCACTACTAAGAAGTGAACAAAACACCGCAATGATATGGATAATGCGAAGCAGATCCCGTCAATATTGACGGAGTACATATCGCCATTGGTTGGTGCAGTTAACCGTGAAAGTATCCCATGTGACTTTGAGTACACGTTGATGACTGCATACATTCCAAAAGGGATACGTGTAGCTGGACGCCAATTAGGACATACCCCATCTCTAAAGAACAACGAATTTAACCTTGGAGATCGGAAGAACTATGTGATGCTAACGCCACATAGGTACTTGATGAAGACAACTGGGAAGAAGCCATGCATATTCTCTCAGTCATGGATAAAGGAGCTTGCACAGTCGACGATCCTAAATGTAATGAAGATTCCTCACTTCGGTTGACATCAGGAGGTTAACATTTGCATTAAAATACTCCTGTTGTGTTACCATCGAGGTTATCTGTGGCTTGACAAGCACGTGATGGTGGATCCGACATTGATCCATCTCATTACATGACTGAGCATGCAGGGACCAAACCCTTAGTAGTTCTACCCAGGGAAGACTTCAGATCGCTCCCTGACACAGTGCATAAAGGAATATTATGGTGATGTAGAGAAGGTAAAGCAAGGATACAAGGTAGCCTCCATCTAAGATGGCACAGTGTGCCTAGCTTCTCAGCTTATAGTTGGCAAGATCGTCAGAAAGAACCATCTAATGCAAGTCAAAGGATTCGTAGTAGACCTCACAAAAAAGTGTGTAGAAGAAATGAAAATGTACTGGGTGAGTTACCTCGTCAACGAGCTGGAGAAGGACTGTTGTGAAGCATAGGGTCAGGGATACAAATTCCATTTTAGTTGGTTACTGGTACTGATCGCCTTTGTCACTTGGCAAATGCCAGAAGGAGCGACATTTCCATAAGTTGATCCATCGGAGCCATTGTTCGCAAGGTTCACCACCTTGTGGTATACGAATCACATGTCGAAGTAGTGGTAGTCGAACATTGTCTTCCATGCTTATTACCAGTAGTTGAAGCATGTCATTAAGGAATTTCCATGAATGACCCCGAATACACTACACCAGTACAAAACGCTAGTGAAGTTCCACGCAGATCGACACTTTATCTACAACATTGCACACAGGGATGAGAGTAAGGAGGAGTTGTAGTCCTATTATAAATTGACCGACGAGGACATGGAAGAAATCACCAAAGAATGACCAGTAGAATTCCTTGTACCAGTCGAAGATACAAAACTCTTCAACCCTGACATCATAGGAATTCCATTGGTTACCCGGGTCAAACATGATGGACAAACTAGCGCAAAGAAAAAGAAGAAAAAGGAGGAAGTGAAGAACATAGAAACTGATGAGGAGGACAGCGCATCGGAGGAAAGTAGGCCTGACTCACCCACAGGAGGAGGAGGAGACAAAGTAAACCAAGAAGGAGGGGAATAAGGAGAAAATAAAGATAGAGGTGAAGTTACACCACCAAAGGATCCCCTTACTGAGGCTGAAACATCAAAGAAAATGAAGGTTTCTCCGCAAAAACCCTCGGCAAGAAAGAAAATTCGTGTCAATAAACCCTAGTCAAAGAATGTGCTCACAGTGGATGATGTTGATCTCATCATCGCAGTCATAGAGGATTCTTTAGAGGATATCTTGCAGAGACATGAAGTGAAGCAGGAGATGTTGTATGAAAGAATAGAGAAGGAGTGGAAAGACATACAACAAGCCATCTATTCAAGCCACGTAGTACCTATTGCGCCTCCTTCATCCAAGATTGCAGAATTGGGAGATGAGCCTGCCCAATTATGAAGGCTAGAAAATGCAACAGAGGCTTGACTTCATCGATTCTAAGAAGAAAAGGAGCAGGCTACAGAATCCTTGAAGCAAGAAAAGGAGGAGGTCTTAGAGAAACTTCAAGCTACGCAGAAGGAAAAAGATGAAATTCAGGAAATATACGAGGAGAACAATGCAAAGATACAGAAAGAAAAAGACCAACTGGTTGAAGAGTAGACTGTGGCCAAAGAGGTAGTGACTAAATCACTTCTCTCTGTGCTAGGATTGGCACAGGAGGAAGAAGAGTCATCCAAGATACAAGTGGTGAATATCGTTGAGGCCATTCAACAGCTTCAAGCGAGAGTAATAGAGCTAGAGATCCAAGCAATGTCGAGAAATCCACAAGAAGTGTGCGATCAAAGGGAATAAATCGCCAAGAGTGCAGTGGAAAGAATCAGGGCACTCACCTCAGCGTGTAAGGAACTGAGTGATTAGAGTGCACTGACCTATGAGTGCCTTGCAGAAGATCTGGAGCTGAAGAAACTGGAAGCACAGCTACAGGAGGCGAAGTAGCAGACATCCACTATGCAAGCACAAATGAAGCTTCTTACTATAGTCAAGAAAATGAAGCGATCATAGGAGCAACACGCAGTCCAATAGCAGGTTACATCCATCCAGATCAAAGTCATGGAGGTGACACAGAGACTCCAGCCGGTGCAGGATGAAGCCTGGACGCTTTTTGAAGAGATTAAAGAGCAAGTCTCACAACTAGACCACATGGTCACAACAATAGAACAGCACCTAGAAGTGCCTATTATAGAGTAGGTGATTCAGGAGTTCATTGAGTAGGAGGCTCAAGCGAAGTAGTAAGTCGAGGCAGCTCAAGCTAAGATCGAGGCCTTTGAAGCAGCACTGTCCAGATCTGAGTGACTCGGGATGAGTCATAGATGAGTGTTGGGGGCCTGTTGGCCCTTGACCAAGTTTTGAGGAAACATTGGTCATGTTTGACCACTTTTGGGACTTCGACAGGCTAGTCAAAGATGGAGCGCCTAGGTGGAGCTGAGATCGTGAGATCTTGCTTGTTTTGCGGGCTTGTGGGTCAAGAAAAGGGTCTACTAGGGTTTATGTAATGGGTTAAGGGATGTTGGCCCATGGGTTTACCCATTTTTAGTCCTCTTTGTAAATGTATAAATAAGTAGTTAAACGATGTAAGAAGTACTATTATAGTGTTGGCTATGTGCATAGTATGATTGGCTTAGTGAAAGAAGTTGTAAGTGCTTTGTGCAGATGGACTGTGTAAGTCTTTGTACTATTAAGGATTTGGCTTTGTGCCTTGACCTGATTTTGAGGAAGGTGGATCTAGTGCGCGCAGATCACCTGTCCAGTGTGAAGCTTGGCTCTATGGCTTTGTGCATAGGAGCAGATGAATGTAAGAAGATTGGAGAATAATAAATAAGAAGAAGAAGAGGGTGGACATAGCCCCACACTGGCGTGAACCATGTATATCATGTGTTTGATGTGCTTTGTGTGATTTTGTGAATGTTATTTATGTTCTTTATCTATTAGCACATTGATCTTTAAATATGCTAGACAGATATATGGATGCTTAGTGCTCCATTGATGGTGAATGAATGCTAGATCTGATTTAACACTATGTGCTAATTAATGGAAACTACTTGATCTGTATTGTTACTTCGTTTATCTGTAATAAGGGTTTAACCTACAATGAGAATGAGGTTCAAGAACTAATGCATATTGTTGTTTAAGTGCTCTATTGTGTGTTGTAATCACATATCTATGTCCCATCCTGGTTGTAGACATCTGAGTCCTGCAACTCCCCTTGCCTCTACCTTGGGTGAGACTTCATCTGCTTCGCAAGTGTTGCCGAAAGGGATGGTAGTTAGGGTTTTTTTGGTGCGTTGTTGAAGCGTTGAACCCTAGGTCTACCCCTATGCCAACAACGATGTTGGATTTCATCACCAACTAGTAGGTTCATTGTAAGAAGTTATTGGTTTGTTTGGTTTTCTTCCTATATTTTCTAGTGCGTGTTGTTTGTTTTCTTAGTGGACCTTAGAATTAAGTCTTACTCTATGACGTCAGTTCCTGGGAATACCAATCAAGGAATCCATTTTCTAGGGATGTTGTTTGTTTCTCCTTCTGCGAGACACGTTGGTCCACCTTACATCACCACTTTAACTCTTCTCGGTCTCATGATTGGGTTATTGGTTTGGTTATTTTCCAATCTGGTGAACAACAATGCTCCTAGTGCTTCATTTGTAAACACTCCACCCCTGGATCATCAACCTCATGTTAATCCTCCGCCTTCTACATTTGTAGGGTCTTCTTCCCCTTCTTCCTCTTCACCTAGTGAAAGCTCTACAGCTAGTAACCAGGAGGAAAATAAGAAGAATAAACAAAATATTAAGAAGAAGAAAACTAAGAAAGAGAAAAAGATTCCAACCACTGCAGGACATGTTGGAAGCAATCAACTAGCCTCTGGGCATCATGTTGGGACTGTTGATGGTGTCTTCATGTCCAAGAATCACAATCCCAAATTCCTTACATGCTTTGCAAGGGTGATCACCTTCTCAAGGATTGCCCTAGTATTCCCAAGGTCGTGGAAGTGTGGTATCAAGTTTCTTCTCAATCTGTGTCATTAGTCGTTGCAGGCCATGCTAATGAAAACCCCTCGAGTAGTACTCAGGTTGGAAATAAGAAGGGTAAAGTCAAATTTCCTTGCTTGTTATGTAAGGAGATGCACCACACCTACCTTTGTCCCTTCATGGATGAAGCTTTATATCTATTGAAAAACATTGTTGATGTTCAACAACAACTTCCAACATGTTACTGTAATCTCTCTCCCAACCCACCATTAGTTGATTAAATGGTCAATATGATTCCCTCCTCGGTTAGTCTAGTTGATCAAGTGGTCAATTTGGTTTCATCCTTTATTGACCTAGTTTCTAAAGTGGTCAATTTGATTCCTTAATTGGTCAATCCCACTCTTCCATAGAAGAGTGAAACCCAAGTGATCAATCAAAGTACCTCCTCATTCGATCCTATCCATCAAGTGGTCGATTCGATATCCCCATCCATAGATACCACTCTTCCTTTAAAGAGTGAGGATGTCACTCAGGTCTTTTTTGTCACTGCGGATTCCTCAGGACAAGGGGGCATTCCACCCGTTCCAACGACACCCCCTCCAAGCAATGTGAATTCCATTGATTGGAATGCTCTAACAGAACCTTGTCTCCCTTCTTACGCACCTTTTCAAATCATTGTCCAGGTTTGTGGTAGGCATATTCCTAACACTATAATAGATGAAGGATCTTATGTTAGCAAAATATCATTGAATGCTTGGCAAGATCTTGGTTCACCTCTGCTTGCATCGGTTACTCGAAATCTGTTGGGTTTTAACAGAAGGGTTAGTCAACCTTTATGGATACTCCCTCATTTTCATGTTACTTTGGGGGGGAAAATGGTCTACATTGATGTGATGCTAATCCACAATCCCTTGGAATTTAATTTTCTCCTTGGGTGAGACTATGTTTACGCCATGAAAGCTTTTGTGTCCACACTCTTTCAAGTGATGTTTTCCCTCATAATGGACACATAGTGACCATAGAATAGCATTCATTCATTGGCCCTCATATGATGGTCAACCATATCACCTCCCTAAATGGTCCTTATATGCCAGCGTCATCCACCCCACTGCAGGTCAATTATGTGGCAACCTGTCCCATGCATTGAAATTCGAATGAGACATAATCTCTCCCTTATTCTAACTTAGATCTGGTCATTGACATGGTGATATCTTCGATAGGGATTTTGGAGCCTGATCCCCCTACCCCTATTGCACCCCTCGACATGTATTCCTTCCATAGTGTTGTTCTTCCTTCTCACAAAGATATCTTGGATGCCATGATCAAGGTTTTTCCCTTGACATGTATTCCTTCCGGAGTATTATCCTCTTGGAAGTCATGATCAAGATGATCGCTACGAGCATGGTTCCTATTTCTGTTTCAAGTTCATTAAACAATTAAACAAAGGTCTAGATATCCAACCCAACAAAGAGCATAGTTTATTTTTTGATTTCAAGCTCATTAAAACATGAAACAACTAGTCCCAAGCATTGTTATTTTCCTATGTCAAGATCGTTAAAAAATGAAACAACTCCCTCTCCCATTGAGTCCAGTCTTCCATTACAACTTGTAGTTGAACCTTCATTCCATCCACCTTGGTCAGTTGATCCTTTTTCTTCCTCCCTCTCTGGTGAACATTTTTCCTATTAGTAACCAGGAGTCTATTGGGTATAGACATGGGCGATAGGAGAAGAGTCAGTGGATGAATCGAAGCTTGGGGAGGCATGTATCCAACCTTTTATCATGATTATGAAGTTAAGACACTAGATTCTAAAGATGGGGGAAAAGTACCAACCACCCACCTTTGGACTTTCCATTGGGAAGTGTCAAGCACAGTTAGTTTTATAGTTTAAAGATTGAAAAAAAATGAAACCTACCCAAGCATAGTTTTACTTTGTTTCAAGCTTGTGTAAAAATGAAACCAGTCATGAGATTATTCTTTGTTCTTTCTCCTGCTCGTAAATACATGAGAATAGGTTACCAAGCTTAGTCTTTGTTCTTTCTCATGCTCGTTAATACATGAGAATAGGTTACCGAGTATACTTTTAACTGTTTTTTGGACTCGTAAAAGCTCTGCGAAAAATGAACTCTTTGGAGTCTTCTTTAAGCTCTTTTCAAACTCTCTAAACATGAAAATATAGTCGAGTGAGCTTGTTTCCTTTCACACTCATTAAAAGTTTAGAAAGGGTGTCTTTCTAGTGATAGTTTACCCCTTTTTCGGCCTTGTTAGGCTAATTACAAAAAAGGAATACTCTAGTCAAGCATGATTAGAAGAGTTCTCCTAGGTATTGTTTTATACTTTTCCGGACCCTGGAGACTAACTTTATGAAAAATTTCATTGTGGAAACTTCTTTATGACCTTTTCAGACTCTCTAAACATGAAAAGGACATCAATTTTACCTTCTTTGGGCTCGTTAAACTTTACATCGAATGACCTACACATGGGACCGAACCCCTCCTTCTTCAGGTTTGTTAAAAATATGTCAAGGGAATCATCGCCTGATGAGCTATATCGAGCATATGTTATCCTCCTCCAACTCGTAAAAATAGAAATATGTACTCACCGCTCATGGTGGGGAATTTTTAGAGGGTTTTTCTGTCTTGTTATCTTCATTCTATGGAAACAAATTAGTACATTGAGTCTCCCTTGAACAATGTTCATGTTCTATCATCATATATAACAGTCAGGTCATCCATTCTCTCTCATTGACCACCATTTCCATTGTGTGTCGTATTCCACTCATTGGTCCATGAACAATTATTATGGTATTCCTCTGAGTTAATGTTGTCGAGTCAAGGAATTTTTCATGCATACTCATTCAAGGGAAGTTTACATGCGTCCACCACCTGCAGTTCCTTTCAGCCTTTTTATCCTGGCCATCCATGTGTTAGTTGTGCTCCATTATTATGATTTTCACACCATTTATCCTTACATGTTTTGTGTCGATTTATGGGGGATACATCAAGGCCCTCCTTTGACAGATTTCACCCTGTCAATTCCAGTTCATTATCCAGGATTGAAATCTAGAAACCCTTCAGTACCCTGGGACTTGCAGACATCAATGGTAGGCCTCCTTGCATTTCGACTGTGGGTTTACATCATTAGCTCTTGTCAAGTGTATATATGAGTTTTCGATGTCAACTCCTTTATCCACACTTTGTAGATTGTACTAGATATCTTGGGTTCAATCATCATCATCGGTGGACTCCCTCGTGTCTGTTAATGATATACATTAATGATCAGTAATCAGACGGTTTCTACCATGCTCAACTTCAACTCATTTATTTGCATGTTGTATATTCATACCATTTGGATGTAGGACGAAGACTTTGGGAAAGATCACCCTCCTTTTAGATGGTCTTATTTCCCAAGCTTCACTAGAGAATATTCATGAGCACTTCACAGATTGCTTAATTAACATCTCATTGATTTGTATGATGTGACATAGATCCACATTTGTACTTGGTCATGCCTATGATTTCACTTGCATCTTGCATGGATCCATAGTGTATACTTTCATGGTCATGATTGAGTCATGCTTGGTTCTTAATGGATCCACAGTGTATTCTTTTGTGGCCATCACTTGCATCATGCATAGATCCACGGTGTATTTATGGTGGATATGCTCTCATCTATCTTACCGAGCATGGGAATTCCCACCTCAAGGACTTTTTTCTGCAGGACTGGCAATTCTCTTCTCCAATCTTCTTTGCCCACAGCTCTGCGACTTTTATTGGTAAAGTTTTTCGGCCATCAAACACCTCTTATGACCTCAAACTTTAGGGGGAATATATTATAGTGTTATTAACCCCCTAACCCTTGGGACATTATCACCTAAATATCACCTAATATATAGGTCATTATCCCCTAGAAACCCCTCATTTTAACCCTTAAAACCTACCACTTTTTCCCTGAGTTTCTAGCCAATTTCCCACCTGGTCGCCCTTTTCCTTCACTAAGGGTGCGACCAAAAGGGTTGGTATCTCCTTTTGGCCTTCCAGGGAGCGACCAATCGCTCTATCTATGTGTCTAGGCAGTGACGAAGTCTAGAAACTCTTATTTTTGGATTTGGTTTCGATGGATGAGACTTCCCACTGATTTCTCATGTTTTAGCCTTGAGAAGGCTTCCATTATGAGCTCAAGAATCTTATCCTAATAAATATATGGCCTTATCCCTAAATATCTATAATGATCCAGGTGGATATCGGTGGCCACCCAACTTTTCCAACTCACTCAAAACAGTTTTCTGGCAATTTTGGCAATTTACTATTTTTAGCAGTTTTAACTTCTGGGGCCATTTTGAAGGCCTAAATGAAGGTTTTTTGGGATCGAGCTTCTAAATGATATATGAAGGCATGAATGAGCCCCAAAAATTAATTTCCTCTATGATACCTTTCCAACAGGCTATCATGCACCTAAAACGAAGATCGTATGCAAAAGTTACGACCCCAGGAAGTTGATGTACTAACTTACCCAAACGGGGCCCACATGACTTTTGGCGCTTCATCTCCTAGGGTTAGGTTTTTGGATGTATAGGGTTTTTTACATTCCTTTTTATTGTAAAAATTCCTTCAAAGCTTCATTGTAACCATCTTCTTGCGAATGAGCACAACCGTCACATCTCTTCTTAGAGATAAGCCGCCACCATTCCAACAAGCTTGTTTTCCGTTGCATTTTACAGTTTCAACTTATTTCATTATTGAATAGAAAACCAGTTTTATTGTACCTCTGTTATTATGTATTAAGCATATTTTAATAATCTGTATTCATTTCGTTCTGCTCATAAAATCCGGATTATATAAGGACCAAGCCATTTCCCATGGGAAAGAGGAGGAAAGAGTTAGCAACGTTACTCTGGTGATTTGGTTACAATACTTGGGCAAGGAGCTTGGAAGGAGGCCATCTCTTCAGTCTACGGTTGTAATTTGTAATATTGCTTCTTTGATTAATAGAAGTCATACTGGATGTTTCCCTCTATCTAATTGTTCATACAAGTTTATGTATTCATTGGTAGAGAATTAGTATAATTATGTGTTATGATATACTATTAGATTTGTTTTCAATCCATGCATGATTGCTTTGATATTTGGGAAGCTTTCATATTCTTTGGTGGTTTTCATGTATGAATCAGATCTAGGAACATCCTTAGTTTATGTCTCCATTCATGTCTTAGGCATTAGTAGAACCTAAGGGAGTTTAGCTCCTGCGGGGTGCAAAGTCCCTACAACAATTTGGTCCAAGCTATTAAATCCCTTTTTGAAGGCCATATACCCATAAATTTTTCGATGAGCACATGATATTTCATCCATTGGATGTAGCTTCCGATGTGCACTGAGGTGACCTCATATTGGGGGTTCTTGATTGCTTTGGCTAAACATTCATTCTTCATATGCTTCCCCTCTTGGTCCTTGTTTGTTCCCTTATCTCTTCAATCCTTTGGATCGATTTTCCCATTGCCTACACCCCCCATTTCTACATATTCACCTCGTGACTCTGCATTCCCCGCCACGACATCCTTAAAAAATTCTGTTACTGTCGCGAATAGATCTTCCCCGGTTTTCAAAACTATAGGATGCTCTACCATCCCTGTTGTGAACCCTTTGTCGTATTCCTATACTCATTGAATTCCCTCCTGAAAAAGAGTTGTGTACCATCAACACATGTAGAACCCCAAGCACTCACCCTGCGCCTTTTTCCTCCATTCTCCCTCCTCCTAAAGAATGTGTACATGTTGCAAAAGAATCCATATAGACAAATATATTAATAGAAAATAAATTGAAAATCTAAATAAATTTTCCATTCGATTAGTCTCCTTTAGAATTATATATACATATTCACAACTCTGCTAAATGAAAGTTTAAAGGATAAACAATTTGACTATTTAATTGTGCAATATTTGGGAAGTTTTTACCTCTCTCTCTCTTTCTCTTTTGAAATTATAGGACCTCAAACAATATCAATGCAGATGATAAATGATCTCAACTATCAAAGTCATATGTCTACGAGTGTTTCAGACTATCAAGGTTAAAAGGAGGATGAAATGATGGGTTAGAGGAAGAACAAAATAAACATACAGGGCACTGTTGAGAATGAATCCTATAGCTTATGGAAAAGGAACAATGTGCTGAGAAATTAAGAATTCAGTAGCTCTAACAAGTGTAAACAAATCAATAAACACATGCTTCAAACATTTAACATCTTCATACATTCAAATTCAACGAGGTACCCTCTACATATCATTTAAGTGCATAAAGAAAATGACTAGAAATGGTCGTACATTCAGAGGAAATCACTTATGTGTCATTACCAAACATCATATAGTAACACTGAACATGAAGAATGGCATGTTGTCTGAGCTTTTATAAATCAGATCTAATACAAGAAAAGGAAAAATGGTAAGATATTCTTTACAGGAACACATATACAATAGAAGGAGGAATTATAGACTGAAACTTAAATGCAAGGGATGAATCTTCGGTTGCCTGTTGCATTTACCAACTGATTGTGCTCAAGGTATCTCTCGTCGAACAAATATGGTTACAAGAGACTCTTAAACTCCCCAGATTGTCGACCTTGACAATGGGTGCCTATGTTCTCTTTTATTCCTCTCACTCATGCCCTAAACTACTTCTTGAAACAACTTCCATCTTCTTAAAACTGTTTCAAGCTTCTTGATACTTGAGTGGTTTTTCTCTGGTAAAAATTGAATAAATTACTTTCACCTACTAGATTTATGTTATGCATGAGATCATGGAGCAGCTAAAGATTCGTAGGTTGAAATATCCACTCAAATTTTGTCCCTGAAGAGTTCCTATAATCATTTTCCTTTTGGATGGAAGCTTGAAATCTCAACTTCACAAATCACGTGACTAAGTAGTTGTCGGATCAGTTTCGACGAGTAATCGCAGTCGTCTATCAGAAGCGCACCCATCTGAGCTATCAAGGTTTGCAAAAGCATAAAACAAAACAACCTTCGAACCAGCCTGATCGGATTTGGACCATTGATCAGAGTTGTAATAAGATGAGATATGGATCGTTGATCGAGGTGCTGGAGATGGACTGGGAGCCTTCAATCGAGCTCAGCCATGGGAAAAAATTTGGCTAAGGTAAATATATCGTGCTGACGCCAGCCTAGACTCGTGGAAACTTTTCATTCGCTCATGATGATGCTGAAGTGGTTAAGATACCTGACATGTGTCACGTGAATTGGATATGAGTTTTGGCACCTTTGGTGGGTTCCATATGTCCATGTGGCAATCTATGATTGGCTCTAACAGGGCTCTGTTGGAAGGTTGTAGAGAGATCTGGACCATTGATCGGTCCCACTTGAAAGAGGTCTGAGAGCATGTTTGGATCATCCATCGTAGGTTCCTCTTTGGAGTGGTCGGGATTAGGTCACGAGGAATACTTCGAATAGGGAACTACGACGACCGTTGATCGGAGGACCTATAGATGAACTGGAGTTGTAGATCTAGCCCTGGTCAAAAATAGAAATTGGCTAAGGAAAATATCGTCATGTTGATTTCACCTTGGACACGTGGCATATTTTCACTAGCCCAAGATGGCACTGACGTGGTAGTGAAGTGGGACACATCTCACCATTTTTTGTTTGTTTACCTGTGTATCTGGAGGGTTTCACTTGTCCACATGGCATCCTCCGATTGGCCCTGACAATGCTCTGTTGGCATGCTGAGTTTTCGTCTCTTCTATTTCGTCGAAAACAACATTGTTGTCGACACTATGAAAAATTGCGTCAAGGATTTCTCTTCGCATTTCATCGAAAACAATCTCATATTGATCTCTACCATTAATCATTTTCCGACACGAGGAGATCCATTGATCTGTCGCCGGAAAAAGGAGATTCATTGATCTTTTGTTGAAATCAAGAGAGTCATCGATCTATGCTCAACCAAAACCCACAATTGGCCAAGGCATTGACAAGGTCATGTTAAAGTCACCCTGGATACGTGGAGGATATTCATTAGTCCACGTTGATATTGATGTGACATGGAGGATAACACACGTGTCACCCATTTTGATGTGCTTTGATGGGCTTCGAGGGGAGTCTCGTGTATCTACATGGTGGCTTTCTATTGGCCCACGATGGTGTTGACATGACAGCTAGGAATGACATGTGTCACTTGGATTTGACATATTCACCTATGCATCCGGTGAGTTCCACATGTCCACGTGGCAGCCTCTGATTGGCTTTGATAGTGATATGTTGGCATGCCATGTGTAACGATGAATCGACATCCTAGGGGTCATGGATCAAATCTGGTTTGTTGATCTCTTGGGACACAATTGATGGTGCGATGGAATCTAGACCGTCCATTAGAGGTGCATCATCGGAGCACTTGAGGCTTGGATCCAAATGTGACTACAATGAAGGGGTGATCTCGACTATTGATTTGAAAGCGGACACGTGATGAGATCTAAGTCGTTGATATTTCGAGGTCTGAAAAAACTACCAAAATGTTGGCACTTTATTCTTTAGACCGTGGTATTATGGTAACATCCCTGGCCAATAGACTTAGGCCCTTTTGGTATGAGGCAAGCCCCTTTTGGACCTCTAATAAGCACGCAAGGGCTTAAAAAATTGCCTTATGTGCAAAAGGACATGGAATTTTTGTCATTTCTTCATTCTATCTTAGGAAAATTTGACTCTTGGTTGTTTCAGGGGCTATGAAGGTCGTCTTTCTACCACTAATTTTTCCAATCACTGCCTGGCCATTTCATTAAACCTTCATATCTTTAACAGGAACAAACATATCACTAACAGTATATTTTTTCTATATTATAGTATGCATCATGATTTGCTCGACAATCCATCCCCAAATGGATTAAATTGGGATTGGCATATCTCAACCACATAGTATTTCAAAACCATGACTTTGTTCAATAATGTTTTTACACCATTACACAATTTCATCTTGCTCTTCCTTTGTTCAATCTCATTAAGGGCATCATCAATGTCTTGCTTTGTCGATGGGCATTGTTTCAATGGATGTCTTGCTTTGTTTATAAGCATTCTTTCAATGAATGGTTGCATTAAGAAACTAAAATGTATATTGGAAACTTAAAAATAAATTGGATTTACAATGATAGTAAAAATTTATTGGACTCAAGGTGAAAACACACATTGTATGAGAACGTTGAAAAAAAATGTAAACAAGAGCACTAAAAACTTTATATCAAGTAAATGCAAAACATTTCACGATGACAACACTTTAAGAGAATGTTGAGCACAATTAGAGACAAGAGTGTTGAGAACTCTATGTCAAATGAATATAAAGTAGTAATGGAATCGAGCCTTCATTACATATACACAAATTTTGAATGTCTAAAATTTGTTTAATCCATAAACAAGTCCCTAATTTGTTAAGAGTAATTGATGTAGATAGAGTCATCTTATCAACATATATATTCATTAAATTTATCTATGCACTTGCTCCTACTTTGTTAATAGTTATTGGCTTGGATTGACCCCTCATATAAATATGTCTATATCTTTTGAGAAATGGTTTTATAGATTATGCAATGTACATGTTTGTTTAGTAAATTATTCAAATTTACAATTTTTTTAGATTATGCAATGTACATGTACATGCTTAAGTTATTCAAATCCACATTTAATGTCTATTCTTATGTCAACATATATATTCATTGAATTTAATATACGCACTTGCTCCTACTTTGTTAATAGTTGTTGGCTTGGATTGACCCCTCATATAAATATGTGTCTGTTTTGAGAAATATTTTTCTAGATTATGCAATGTACATGTTCGTTTAGTAAGTTATTCAAATATACAATTTTTTAGATTATGCAATGTACATGTACATGGTTGATGTACATGTACATGGTTGTTTAGTAAATTATTCAAATCCACCACATTTAATGTCTATTCTTATGTGGATGGGAAGATTTACACAATTCTATGAATGAGTCCTTAGTAAGTTATTCAAATCCACATTTAATGTCTATTCTTATGTGGATCGGGAGATTTACACAATTATATGAATGAGTCCTTGTCCATGAAGGTATTGTTCTTTTATTTTTTAAAATACATTAGGGACGTTTTATGTTTCTCATTCCCTCAAAAATTGCACATCTGAGGAATTTATGGAGCTCAAAAGTTGTATATTTGAGGAATTTTATGAAATTAAAGTCTTTTTTATGTTTCTCTTTCCCTCAAAAGTTGTATTGAGGAATTTATGGAGATTAAATATTGAATTTATTTTGTATAGATGAAAAAGTTCAACGTTTATTGTTGTACAATGGAAAAATAATATGTATATAGTGATATTATGTAAAGTTTTAAAAATCTGATTTAAAATCTTAATATTTTCATTTTATTTTAGATTTTAAAAATCTATTTTAATATTTTACTAATTTTCAAAATCTAGAAAAGTTTATGTGATTTAAGTACTTTATTTATAATACACATGAATCTAAATTTAATATACATATTTTCATGATGAAATGGATGAATATTTTAAATAGACATTTTATTTAATTATTTAATTAATATATTTTTTTAAATAAATAGTTGAAAATTATTTTGAGTTTCATCTTTATAACTATTGAACTCCACTTTAATAATGACTCTTTTTAATTTTTAAAGAAATTTTCACTTTTAAATCTATATTTTATATAACATCTTTGAAACTTATTTTGGAAGTTTTGGAAGTTTGGAAATTAGTTAAGAACATCTCCATGAATTGGTTGGAAATTCTTTTGGGAACTTGGGAGCTTCAACAGCAAGAAAATGGGAACCTGGGAACCAGTTTCCTAAATAATTAAAATGTAAATATATTTATTGAATTATTAGAAATACATAATTTCTTACAAATATTTTCATTATATTTATTCAAAATATTACTATAAGACTAAGATTAAACTATAGTTAAATATTATTTCAAAACTTAGTTAAATAAAAAAACTTAATAATACTCACTTTATAGTTGTGGATATGAAATTTTTTTAATGCATGTATGTTTTAATTCAAGCCCAAACTAAACATGAAAGTCAAATAAATCAATACCCTATCCACGACAAGCATTTGCTCCACTCTAGTTGATATCAACCAACCATATCATTGACTTTTATTGTGTTTTCATATTAGAAGAGTAGTACTATTTTATTTTTTCCAATAAAAAAATAGTAATGCTTCAAATTTACAAAGATGTTTAAAGTTTATATGTAAAGTTTAATTTTAAAAAGATGTTAAAATTGTATATATGTATTTTGGATTTTGTTTCTCATTTTCTAATGGAATATTTATGGATATCAAAGTTGTTATTGTGTTAAAGTTGCTATTGTGTTAAAGTTTCAGTATTGTCCTCCATTAACCTTCAATTTTATTGAAATAAGATTTAAAATGTATCAATATCTCTATACATTGTAATCTAAAATATTTTTTATATTTTTTTTAATATATATTATTGTCCCTCCCAACTTCAAATTTCCTATAAATTTGAGAGAAACTTCTACTAACTCCTAACACTGGTATCCACGTTCCCAACATTCTCACTTTTGATAAACTTGTACAACATAGATATTTTATCATCATATTATTTAATTTAATTAAATTTACTACATAAAATCATAATAATAACTATTGAACTTCACATAAAATCATAATAATAACTATTAAACTCCACCTTGATTTTTTCAAGAAATTTTCACTTTTAAATTTATATTTTATCATCATATTATTTTATTATTATTTAATTGAATTGAATTTACTACATAAAACATAAAATCATAATAAGAGGAAACTTCCCTCTCCTATAAATTATTATATAAAAAAAACTTTTGTTATTAAGTCAAAAGTCGTATATAATATAAGACATAGTATGTGTTATGTGATATAACACATAGTATGTGTTATATTATATAACACATACTATGTGTTATATCACATAACACATACTATGTCTTATATTATATAAGACTTCTGACTTATATGTGTTATGTGATATAACACATAGTATGTGTTATATAATATAATACATAGTATTCATACTCTTATCATTTTTATTTATTAAAAGCACACAAATGTATTAATATTATTATTTTTTCTTTTCAATGTTAATGTTAAGGTAAAAGGTTAGAATTAGAAAATGATTAATGAAATTAAACAAAATTGACTTTGACATATTTTTATTTTTTTAAAGTACATAAATGTATTAATATTATTATTTTTTTTGTTAATGTTAAGATGAAGGTTAGAATTAAAAAAATAATTAATAAAATTAAATGAAATTGACATTGACACATACTTAATGAATTTAATGAAAACTAAAAAAATTTATTTGATTATTGTTTATTAAAAAAATTAAAATTCAACAAAAGATTATTTTAAAAAAATATGAATGGTTTATACTTCAAACTATAAACCTACATTATATGAATTTTTCATATTTCCTTTCAAAAATAAAATAAAATATATTTTTGAATTAAGTTTTTTTATTTATAATTTGATAATTTATTATTTATTACAAAATGTAAATGTAACAAAATATTGTTTTTAAAAATATGAACTGTTTATACTTCAAACTATAAACATATAAAATATAAACTTTTCATATTTCCTTTAAAATTACAAAATAAAATGTATTTTTGGCTTAAATTTTTTATATAAAAAAATTATTAAATCATTATAAAAATTAATTAAATAATGTAAAAGTGTTAATAATTTTTAAGAATTAAATTTATAATTTTATAGAAAGAAAACTATATCAATTATATGAATTATTTTTCCAACATTGTTAAAAATCTCAATATCCCCAAATCGTTTACGTAATGTTTATTCAAATATTGAATATAGGAAGGTACTGCATGTGTATTGTCTTCCTCTGCACCATGTATCTGATATAGTGATATTTGATATCGATGTGTTTCGATCTATCATGAAACACAGGGTTATTAGAGAGCTTCACACGGCTCTAGTTATCACAATGAATAGTAGTAGGATCCATCTCATGATCGAATAAATTAGTCAAAAGTTTGCAAAGCCACACTACTTCATGGACTGTTACACTCAATGCAATGTACTTTGCCTTTGCGGTACTCAATGCCATAGAGCTATATTTCCTGCTACACCAAGAAACCATGGTAAACCCCAAAGTAAAGCAACAACCGGAGGTGCTCTTCCGGTCCACTGTGCTCCCTGCTCAATCTGCATCAACATATCCCTGTAGACTCAAGTCTACACTGGAGGCATATCTTAGGCCATAACCAACTATGCCTCATAGGTATCTCAATACATGTTTTGTTGTTATCCAATGAGTTTATCTTGGTTGGCTCATGAACTGGCTAAGCACATTCACTGCATAGCATGTATCTGGTCTGGTGTTAACCAGATACATCAGTGATCCAATCAACTGTCTGTACAAGTGTGGATCAATCTCTCTTGAATCAATATCACTCATCTTCTTCAAATCCATCACCATTTGTGTAGGCATGGATTTGCATTCTGTCATACCGAACATTTTCAATATCTCCACAATATATTTTCCTTGACTTAGGAAAATCTCGTCTATCCTCTTCCATACTTCTAGTCCCAAGAAGTAATGCATCAAGCCTAAATCCTTCATCTCAAATTTAGCAGTCAATGCTTGTTTTCATTCAGCAATGAGTCTCTCTGAGCCGGTGAGGAAAAGGTCGTCCACATATAAGATCAATATCAAGCACTCATTGCCATCAATGTGATAATATAGGTTTGGATCAGCAGTACTCTTGCTGAAGCCCAAACTCATCAGGAATCCATCTATTTTCTCGTACCAATCACGTGGTGCTTGCTTTAGTCGATACAAGAGTTTCTTCAACTTTCACACATGATATTTTTCGTTGTGTATAACGAATCCTTCTGGCTGCTCGATATAAACTTCTTCCTTAATTTCACCATTGAGAAAGGTTGTCTTCACATTCATTTGATGTAGCTTCCAACCCATAGAAGCAGCTAGTGCAATGATATAACAGATGGAAGCGTATCAAGCTACTAGAGAAAAAGTCTCATCAGTCAAATCCCTTTACTTGCGAGAAACCTCTGGCTACAAATATATCTTTGTATTTCTCGATGCTTCCATCAGTTGCATGCTTGATTTTATAAATCCATTCGGAAGTCACTACAGACTTTCCCTCTAGTCTTGGAACAATATCCCATACATCATTTTTCAATATAGATTGGTATTCTTATGTCATGGAATCTTTCCATACTTTTTCACCTAAAGCTTCTCCATGATAGGAAGGTTCGGAGTCAATGTAACTCATGGCTGAAAGGTAGCTTGAGAATCTCTTTGGTCTCTTGCTCTCTATGGTTGTATGTCCCTCTACTTCATGTAGAATTTTTCGGGCCCAAGAAGGCCTTTTATGTCCCATTGTAATATCTATGGGCATGTCAATTGGAGAAACTGGATCGGTTGGATCAACTGGATCAACTGGAGAAACTAGATCAACTGGAATGACGTATGTCTCCCTTTGAACTGTTGAAGGGGGAGAAGGCATTGTCTCACTATCAATTCCCATCTTAGATTCTATGGATCTTTGGAAGGCTATCTCTTCTTCAAAAGTAACATCTCTACTTATTTCAATCTGTCTTTGACTAGGAATGTAGATCCAAAATGCCTTTGAGGATTCACTGTATCCTACAAATGTGCCCTTTCTCCCTGAAGGGTCTAGCTTGGATCTCTTCTCTTTGGGTTTCCAATCTCAGGCTTCACTTCGGTGAAGGATTCTTCTGGAGTAATTTTCTTCAAGATCTGATGAGGACTCATGTTTTGAACATACACTATTCCCATGCATGCTTCTACCCATAGAGTCATAGGTAGACTCTAATCATGTGTCATTGCTTTGGTTTCCTCGATGATAGTTTTGTTTTTCCTCTCTACAACCCCATTTTTCTAAGGGTTGTAAGGAACTGTGAACTCCCTCTTGGCCCCTGCTTCAATACAAAAATTGTTGAAATCTTTGGAGGTGTATTCTCCTCCATTATCTAATCTTAGTACCTTGATCTTTCTTCCGGTCAGGTTCTCAACCTGAGCTTTGAATTCTTGAAATTTTGCAAGGACTCCATCCTTGTTCTTCAAGAAGTAAATCCAATTTTTTCAAGAGTGATCATCTATGAAGAGTACATAGTACAAGTACCCATTCAAAGATGCAACAGTCATTGGCCCACACACATCTGAATGTATCAAGTCCAAGATTTCCTTGGATCTATTGTCACTGGTCAAGAAGGATCCTTTAACATTATTGCCAAGAGCACAACCTTTACAAACACCTTTATGTTGAATCTGTATCTCTGGAAGACTTGTTACCATTTTCCCTAGAGCTGGGAGAGCTCTATAATGAATGTGAGCAAGTCTTCTATGTCATAGCTCACTTAGGTTGAAAGTGTCATGTAGCAGGGCCTGGACTGGTCTAATGGTTAATTTGTACAAGTTGTTTTCTCGGACACCAATTACCTTGGCATAATTTATATGTGAGTCTTTGTTGCATGCAAGAATTCTTCCTTCTAAGAAGGTAACCTTGTAGCCTTTGTCTTCCAAGGTAGAAATGGAGACAAGGTTCCTCTTCATTCAAGGTACATATAGTACTTCTCTTATTTGAAGCTGCATATCTGAATCTAGTTGGAAGGTAGAAGTTCCAACCCATTTCACATTATATCTAGCATCATCTCCAAGGACAACATGTAGATGTGTCTCTTTTTAAACAAAATTTGTTAGGTGACCTCTAAAACCAGTCATGTGCCCGGAGGCACCACTATCAATTAACGAAGTATTATCATTAGTAGGGACCATACCTGAGAGTTTTTAGATGTTGATGTCTTCATATCCTTGAATTCTTGGTTTCCAGGAACTGATTTTGCTTGATCCATCAAGCTTGTCCTTCATCATGATTATGTTCATCATAATTTTAGATTCTTCACAAACCCTTGTCAACTGGGCTAGAAAACCTAACGACTAGGCTAGGCTAGCACTTTTAGGTTTTGTTGGACTTATGACTACCAACAATAATCCTTTGAAGGATAGGATAACACTGGTGAGCTAAAGAGCTCCTTTAAAGAGTTGCAGAAACCCTAATTTTGAATTTTCTGCAAAAATTAGCGAACCCTTAGAAACCCTAGGGCCAAAAAGTCAAAATGCTCATAAATACAATCTGAAGCTTGTTAGAGGTGTTCCGAAGGAGTTCATACACTCCTATTCTCTTTTTATCCCCAACGTCCAAGTACCAAGTGCTGAAACTTCTCAAAAAGGTAGGTTGTACGGAATTTCTAGAAACCCTAGGAGGGTCGTACGATTTTGCAGGAGAGAGAAGATGGTTGAAAATTGCTTGTGCAATGGGTTCTTCAAGACCTAATCTCTGATACCATGTTGATTTTTCAGTAAGCTAGGATTAAGCATGAAGTTCATTCAATTTTTAGCATCTTACTTAAACCATAGACAATTTGTTGCAGCAATCAAGATCACAAGAAGAAACACCATGGAKAAGTACACAAGAAGTATCCTGGGAAACCCTTCTCAACAAGGGAAGAAAACCCAGCCAATCCTTTTCTATATTACTCAAGAGAAATACCTCCACCACCATAAAAGACTAGCACACAAAAGGGTKCTCACTTACCCTAGAAGACTAGTGCACAAGAGAGGTGCACACTTTTCCCAAGAAGTAAGTACTTGTTGAAATTTCCAAACTCACACTTGTGATATATTCCTCAATGGGGAATTTACCTTTACTTATATTAGACTAAACCTATCAATAGTGGTGTCTATTGGGACAACAAGGCCAACCTCAATAACTCACAATATAATTAACAATTACCATATTAATTATCTTTCACTTTATGGTGGGGCTGACCTGTACCCTTTACATCACAAATAAGGTTACAAGTAAGTCCGACTCTTGAACAATATATCAAGGGATCTCATACACCGACTAGTGCTCAATCACTAAAGGCACATCCATCTGTGCTCAACCATAGGGATGTCCACATATCTATATCACTGTGTCTCACAGGAGAACCACACTCACTAGTGCTCATCCACTAGGATCACATTCACATGTGCTCAGCCACAGGCACGTCCAAATCAACAAATATTCTTTCTCACTGCATTACACATGAAAATAATCTGGAGTATCACATCATCTCAACTCTCTGCTCAAAGGAGGCTAATACATCGTTTCATCTCTGTCTCATAACGATGCACCCAAATCATAGGATTTTCCACATGTTCACCTGTGCTCAGCCACATGCACGTCCAACTCAATAGATCTTTTTTCTCACTATGTTACATAGGGGGATCATCTGGAGTATCATTGGTAAGAACCAAATATCAATATAGCATAGAAAAACCTCAGAAAAAGTATTCAATGCCTTGAGAAAGAGATAATTTCAGATATTAAGCCTCTTCGAGGGGGCAACCTCCTTTTACCCCACTTAAATGTTCAAGTACAAGATGATTCAAAATGAAAATGTCTCCTTGGTATATATAGGAGACTAGGAGGTATAATTACAACTAATGGCCTAAAGCCGACATAAATAAAATAACATTACT
>JASDQU010509444.1:40657-66322 GCA_032191745.1 Picea mariana
CAATGACAACTCATTGATCCATCTTCATCATATCAATGACAACTCATTGATCCATCTTCATCAATTGGTTTCCACTTGACATATATCATTCTCATCAAGGGTAATACATATGAATTACATCGATCTTCAATCAATCAATCCTTTGGCATCAATCAATCACTTGACATCAATTAATTACTTGACTTGATCTTCACCTCATTATTCCACATACAAGCATGGGTCCTTCAACCATTCTTCTAGGATAACTCAATCCGCAAAGCATCTTCCTATGAGGGCTTTCACCACAAGAGGACCACTTTGGAGTTCATCCATTTGTGCACCTTATCGATCATGATAAGACAATAATGAGTCATCTATGCATCAATCTACCACTGCATCATATGCATCAACTATGCATCACGTATCAATGACAACTCATTGATCCATCTTCATCATATCAATGACAACTCATTGATCCATATTCATCAATTGGTTTCCACTTGACATATATCATTCTCATCAAGGGTAATACATATGAATTACATCGATCTTCAATCAATCAATCCTTTGGCATCAATCAATCACTTGACATCAATTAATCACTTGACATGAATCGATAAAACCATTGGCATCAATGACAACATGATCCAACAATCTCCCCCTTTGGCATTGATGGCAATACCAACATTGATGTAAAAAACAATTACCAATTATTGATGTCAAAAATGTAGACAAGGCATGCTCTACATCAATAGTCAATGTGACTATCTCTCCACATCAATATCTCTCCATCAATAGACATCAATCACATCAATGCAATTATCTCTCCCCCTTTGACATCAATGGAAAAAGGGCCATTTTCCTCTTGGGGCTTCTCCCCTTGCTTGAATTCTCATTGGGGATGCTCCCCCTATCTTGTTGTCGTTGAATAATCTCTCCCCTTTTGAACAAGAGATGTCAATCGAATGTAATGCTGAAAAATATATTGTTCATGCTCTCCCTGTGACCATTGCTCCTCCTAGAATTATGCCTCTTGTGCTTCTTTCTTCAAATATAGGGCTCTTTTCTAGGTATGCATCTAATAAATATCTCCTCCTAGAATCATAATAAGAATGAATCCCCCCTAAGGGTATGTATCCCGCTATCTTCTCTTCAAGATGAACAATATTCTACCATATGATTATCCTTGGACCTGTTCATGCATCAAATTCGTGCCATACCAAGCATCATGAAGAAAAAGATATGTCTGTTGATACTGAGAGGGGGGTGAATCAATAGCAAGTACAATTTAAAACCTTTTTCAAATTATACTTAAACCATTCAATTATATCCAATGGCAATGAACAATAGTATAAGAGTTACACTAATACACCACAATACACCATGCTCAATATATGAGAAATAATCAATAGTTATTGTTCAAGGGAAGTAAAGACTTCCAAAGATAGCTACAGCTTCCAAGTGTAAAGGGAGGGATAAACCTCCAAGAGAAAGATACAATCCTCCAATATCAAGAGAGATTTGAACTCTCCATCCTTGCCCCTTCCTTCCGCCCAAGAATATATGAGAGATAATAAAACTTCACATTAAATCATCACCATCAACCAATCATCACATAGAACCTTATAATGCTTCTTGAGACTTCTTCAATTTATACAATTATTCAATTCTTGGAATACTCTGATCCTATAGATAATATTATTCAGTTTATTCTCTGAAGCTTCTCCAAGTTTCACTCCTTGAATCCTCCCCAAAAAGAAGTTATAGAGAGAATGGTAGACCTTGTTCAATTATAGTTTATTTAGGAGATTGAACTTGTACAGACTACCCCATGCTCAATATTTAACATCTGATTTTAAATCTCACACAAAAGAAACTACAGTCTGTTCTCTTTCCAATGGAATTCATCCCACATCATTTGGATTCTCGATGAAGAAGTTATGATTGTCTTACCCCGAACACCTGTTTATTGACTAGCTTCAGGACTGGTAAAAAATCCTATCTTCCATAGAGTGTATCTCCATAATTATAGTGAATCAAGAGATGAAACTTTTACCACAGGTACCTTGATATTTCTTAGAACACATCACCAAAAGACTTCATCCTCCCTTGAAATCTGGCCTTCTTTACTTCTGATTTCCTCTGAAATTTGACTTGTGTATCAAATGAATGTATAATGATATTTATTTATACCATTTATGTCACTTCCTTTTAACATTAGCGCCGACCTGACACTCTCTTATTTTGTAATTATTTTCTTTAATTATCTTCAGGGCCTACATGTACTTCCTTCTTCAATTCACTTTGTCATCTTCAAAAATTCATTTCTCCTCAACCATGAGGATCCATGTGACGTGCCACATACCACCAGAAACAACATGATGTATACTATCCATCCATGGGTGTTGTATATTCATGTGCATTGTTCTTCATGTCCAAATACCTTCATCAATATTGTGGTCCAAAACCCATGACTAGGGTTGACATTAATGCCAACAACCAATATACCAACAATCTCCCCCTTTGTCATTGATGGAAACACTCATGCTCCCCCTATCATCATGATCCCAAGTTCTCTCCCCCTTTTACATCAATGGAAAATGGTAGGGATTCTCCCCCCTGAGTTTAATGGCAAAAGGTAACTCTCTTCTTTGGGGCTTCTCCCCCTGAACATGTGGCACTCAATAATACTTCATCCTTATTTTTGGTCTTTGGGACTTTTTATTCCTTGGAATCCTTTTCTGTGGCTTCTATCTTCTCTCACTTCTTCATGTCTAGGATGTATATGTTGTTCGGTCTTCTTGTTGCAGTTGCAACTAATCTTCCTGAGTTATTTTCTATGATTTTACGTTTTCGGGAGTCAAACGTAAGAGTGTATCCTTGATCACATATTTTACTAAAATTGAGTAGATTACTCTTCAAGTCTTCAACCAATATGACTTTTCCTGCTTTTACATTTTCACTTCCAAGATTTACAGTTCCTTTTCCAAGTATTTTGGTAGATGAGTGATCTCCAAATGCAACATTTCCACCCTTTTTCTTCAAGCTAACAAATTTTCTTTGATCTATGGTCATATGAGATGAGCACCCATTGTCTATGAACCATTCATCTTCTTCTTTGCATTCTTTAGCAACCAATGTTATTCGACAATTTTCATTGTGTGGAATTTCTTTCCTTTTCCATGTTGTAGTTGGTATGCAAACTTTTGGCATACGATTATCTTCCTTCATCTCTCTGCAATCTCGTGCTTTGTGACCAATATTATTGCACTTGTAACACACAATATTTTGATCCATTAATGGGTCAAATGGATTATAATTTATGTTGATAGGTCTACGAACATTTCCATATCTACTATTTTCACCATTCATGTAGCTTGCATAGTTATTCCTTTCATTGATTCTACAATTGATTGCCTTGTGTCCAAAATTTCCACAAGTATAACAATGTCCAAGAAAGAAATTTTAATACCTGGGCATAAGTGATCTTTTTTGTGGTGTGGTCCATCTGGGTTCATGTTCTATTCTTATGTAGTTTCCTTCATAATGATTTCTTTCATACCTAATGGGAGAGGATCTTCTTGATGTCTCATTCCTTCTGAATTTTAATCTTCTATCTTGTTGTTCAACTTGTTCTAGAATGTCGGTTTCATCATTTTCAACTTCCTTTTCTTGTTTTGTTGTCTTTAAACTGTCATTGTATCCTAGTCCTATCTTGTTGTTTGGATATATTTGACTGCTAAGGATCTCATCTAATTTTTCAGTGCTTTTTTTCAAACTTCTTCAACTTTTCTGTTGTCAATAGGAGCTCCCCTTTTGTGTGATCCAATTCTGCTTTTAGTTTCTCATAATCTTCTAATTGTTTCTTCAAGCTATTAATGGTCTTTTCAATCTTGTAATTCTCTTCTTCACAATTACTCAATTCACCTTTTAGTATTATGTTTGTGTTTCTAAGGTTTCTATTTTTAGTTTCAACATACTTCAACTTTTCAAGATTCTCATCTTCTTGTTCACTCTCTGCATTGTCTTTATATCCCCAAAAGGAATCAAGGTTTGTTTCTTCATCTGAATATTCTTGACAAATGATTTCTTCTTCTTTAGAATACTTGTGATCATCATCCTGGGTTTCTTGGGTTATGAAGAGGACTTCTCCTCCATCATTTTCTTCTTCATTACTCTCATCTGAGGAGATGTCATCATCCTTGGAGTAGAATATCTTTTTATTGTTGAGACTTCTCTTTTTATAGTAGCAGTTTTCAACAATATGTCATATTCTGCCACAGTTAAAGCTTTTGAGAGGAGACTTACCTTTGTATCTTCCACTTCCCTTCTGAAACCTTCTTACAAAATTTTCTATTTCTTCATCAAGGTCGTTATCCTTGTATTTTGTCTTCTTTATGGATTTAAAGGATACTTCATTGTTTGGATGGTCACTTTCTGTACCTCTTTTCATTTCATATGCTATAAGAGACCCATGTAATTCATCCATTGTCATTTTGGTCAAGTCCCTAGTTTCTTCAATGGCAGAGACCTTAGCATCATACTTCAAGAGAAGTGATCTCAACACTTTTTGTACAACCAAGGATTCATCTATATCTTCACCTAATCCTTTGATAGCATTAACAACTTCATCAACTCTAAGAAAACAAGTTTCAATATCTTCCTTTTCATTCATCTTAAAATTTTCAAATTATACTCTATGTCATTGAAGCTTGACCTGCTTAACTTTTGGATCACCATCGTAGATGATCTTGAGTTTGTCCCATACATCCTTAGCAGTGCTACAACCCATAACTTTGGTAGCAATGGTTGGTGCCAATGCTACTAGAATAACATGTCTGGATTTTGAATTACAACTCATAAGATTCTTCTCATTTGGATCGGTTGGAGAATTCTTTGGGATTACATAGCCATTTACAACTGAGTACCAAATGTCTACTCCCAAAGCCGTTAGGTAATTTTTCACTCTATCACTCCAGTTTGAATCATTTCTTCCATCAAATTTTTGAATCCCATTTGAAATGTGCTCATGGTCATCCATCTCTGCTCAGGATTTTTCTTCCAGTGGTTAAATTGTTCTGAAGGCAACCTGCTCTGATACCAATTGTTGATACTGAGAGGGGGGTGAATAATTATCAAGTACAATTTAAAACCTTTTCCAACTTATACTTAAAACATTCAATTATATCCAATGATAAATGAACAATAGTATCAGAGTTACACCAATACACCACAATACACCATGCACAATATATGAGAAATAATCAATAGTTATTGTTCAAGGGAAGCAATGACTTCCAAAGATAGCTACAGCTTCCAAGTGTAAAGGGAGGGATAAACCTCCAAGAGGAATATAAAATCCTCCAATATCAAGAGAGATTTGAACTCTCCATCATTTCCCCTTCCTTCCTCCCAAGAATATACGAGAGATAATAACACTTCACATTAAATCATCACCATCAACCAACCATCACATAGAACCTGATAATGCTTCTCGAGACTTATTCAATTTCTACAACTATTCAATTCTTGGAATAATATGATCCTGTAGATAATATTATTCAATTTATTCTCTGAAACTTCTCCAAGTTTCACTCCTTGAATCCTCCCCAAAAAGAAGTTATAGAGAGAATGGTAGATCTTGTTCAATTCTAGTTTATTAAGAACACCGAACTTGTACAGAATGCCCTGCATTCAATATTTAACATTCGATTCTGAAAATCGCACACAAGAAACTATAGTCTGTACTCTTTCCAATTCAATTTGTCCCACATCATTTGGATTCTCAATGAATAAGTTATGATTTTTTTACCCAGAACACCTGTTTATTGACTAGCTTCAGGACTGGTCAAAAACCCTAACTTCCACATAGTGTATCTCCATAATTATAGCGAATCAAGATCTGAAAATTTTACCACAGGTACCTTGATATGTCTTAAAAAACATCACCAAAAGACTTCATCCTCCCTTGAAATCTAGCCTTCTTTACTTTTGATTTCCTCTGAAATTCGACTTGTGTATCAAATGAATGTATAATGATATTTATTTATACCATTTATGTCACTTCCTTTTAACATTAGATCTGACTTGACACTTTGTTATTTTGTAATTATTTTCTTTAATTATCTTATAGACCTACATGTACTTCCTTCTTCAATTCACTTTGTCATCTTCAAAAATTCATTTCTCTTCAACCATGAGGATCCACGTGATGTGCCATATACCACCGGAAACAACATGATGTATACTATCCATCCATGGGTGTTGTATATTCATGTACATTTTCCTTCATGTCCAAATACCTTTATCAATATTGTGGTCCAAAACCCATGACTAGGGTTGACATCAATGACAACAACCAATATTCCAACAATTTTAGTAACAAAATAAAGAATCATGAGCAAAACATCAACCAAGTACATCATGTACCAAAATGTTTGTTCATCATGTACAACACCCATGTACATCAAAATCATGCAATGTTCCAAGAGATATCTCCATTAAATGTATCAATCATATGCTTCTATCAACATGCCAACATGTGCATCTACCAATATGCCAACCATGTGCATCTACCAATATGCCAAGCATGTGCATCCACCAATGTGCCAACCATGTGCATATAGAAATATGCCAACCATGTGCATCTACCAATATGCCACCCATGTGTCATATCACTCTATCATGAACCAAGTATCATAAAAAAATACCAATTGTTGTGCTAATCAAGTAATACCAATGGCGTACCATTATCAAACATATGCCATCTATGAGTGTACCAAACATATATCACCACTTGTACAAAACAAGTACATCAACCATGCATCAACAAGCTATGACTCCCCAATGATGTACAACATGACTATAAACTCAACTCACCAACTACATGTCTCACTATGTAGCTCAACCACATGAAAAATGCATGCATTATGATATCCAAAATATGCTTCTAATAATACATAATAACATATATCAATGAAACTCAAATATGTACCAACCATGTACCGCAACAGATCAACATCAATCCATACTCATGGGTTAGTGCCATGCACCCAAGATTTATTTTACATCGTCACCTTAAATGATCTAACATAGAACCATGAAAACCTGCTGAAAACAGTGTCAGAACATGCAATAAACAATGTCAGACCCTGCAACATAGAGTTATACCATCACATCAAGCTACAACCCATGTGCATTTCCTTTTCCCCAAGGCTTTACAACATATACATGGCCTGTTGCACAATAGCTCATGTATGTACACAACCTATACAAGGTCAGCTTGCGTATGCATGCGACTGATACCACTATCACCCGCATATGTTTCAATAGATGACTTACTTGAGCTTCCCTTCAGTCTTTCATCATGTTTTGGCTATTGTGTCTTCTTCACCCACTTCTGTAGATGTTCCTTCCTCTCAGAACTTGAGCTCTGATCATCCATATTTTAAAATATGTCTCCCTTTCTTACTTCATTCCTTATTCTAGCCATGCTATGTGAAGTCCTCATCATGGACTTTCTTCTTGTGTTCCATCACTCCTAGGATTTGTGGCCAAATCCACTATAGTTGTAGCATCTCATGGTGTTACAGTGAACAACAATGTGTCCTACTTGATCACATTTCCAACACCTCATGGTGTTATTAAATCTTCCATTATATCTCCTTTCATAAGATCTACATTCAAAATCTTTGTGACCATATCCATTACATGAATAACAATGCCCATGAAAAATACTTTCATACCTTTTCTTTGGTGTCCCAAATATATCTTCTTGATATCTTCCTTGCTTTGTTGTTTCAAAATTTTCTTTGCCTTGTGTAGATGGTTCCTTTGTAACATTGTCTTCCTTCTTTGATGGACTTACCTCATTCTTCTTTGAGGTGCTTGCTTCAACATCTGTATCTTCTCCATTGTATCCAAGACCTGATTTATCACATAGTGATCTTTGACTTTCCAAGATCTCATCCAAGATTCTTGAGCTATTCAATAATTTGTTTGACTTTTCTACCTTCTTTCTAAGGTCAACAATTTCAGCTTCTAAATTACAACATGACTCTTCCTTTTCAATTATTTTATTCTTCAATAATTCCCATATCCTTTTGGCTTCTTCAATTTGGGTCTTGAGATGGACAATAGTTTCAAAACTTTTGCTAATCTTATCCTCTACATTCATATCTTCTTTTTCATTATTTAGTCTTGTGATCTCTTCTTCCTTTTATTCTAATTTAGAACTCTCTTCTTGTTCTTTGAGCATTCCCTTTAACTTCAAGATGTACCCTTGACTTCTCCTAAGAAACCTCTTAGTGTTATTCGAAAGATAGTTATAGTGTGTATACAAATGATCGCTTCTATATCTATATAAACCCTCTTCAATTTCCTTTTGAAGTTCTAATAGATTTTCTTCTATTCTTTCCATGGGATAAATATCATTGAACTTTACACAAACTGTTTCTAGATCACCTTCTTCACTTGAGAAAAATTCAACATCATCACATTTTGAATCATTGCAATCAAGAGTCTTTCGAGATTCTTTACCTTCAATATCTTCCCTCTTGCCAACATCATCACATGATTCTTTGCCTTTATTTGAAATGTCTCCAAGATCTTCATTTGTGCTAACATCATCACCTGATTCTTTGTCTTCATTTGAAATGTTTTCAAGATCACATCCATAAATAATACAATCAAGGGTTTTTGATGATTCTTTACCTTTGATAATATTCATGGAGTGGTCTTCAATTTATTCCTTCTCCTTCTTGCTTTGATATGTCTCTTCTATATTTAGCCATAGATCCTTGGTGAAAGTGCATTGTCCCATGCTCTCTTTGATAGGGCTTGAGAATCCACTAAGAATGGTATTGAGAGCCAATGCATCATTCTACTTTCCTTCCCTTTGAACTGCAAACTTTGACTTTTTCTTCAACAGAACTGATCCACCAATGGCTGCCTTCCAAATTGTTGCTCCCATTGTCTTCAAATACACTCTCATCTCTATTCTCCAAGTAGAATAGTTTTCCTCATCAAGGATTGGTATTTCATCATTCATTTGTGTGTCTATGGATCTCCTTCAATCCTATTAAGGCTTGTAGTGAAGGTCCACTGTGATACCAATTCTTGGACACACCTACCACACTTAGAGGTGGGGGGTGAATGAGCGTGGGGCTATTTTTCCCAAATCTTCCCTCTTGCACAAAACTTTTTAGTTAACATTCAACATTTATTCATTACCCTTTACTATCATTTATAACCAGTTAGATATGAACATATATCAGCAATATATCATCAACAAGTCATCACCACAAGGAACACAAAGAACACAAGATGCATGTAAAATTTTTTTTTTTATTATGGACAACAATCCAGGGGTTTATCAGCAAAAACTGAATAGAGTACAAATATACAAGAGCACTAAATCTATTATGCAAGACTCATCTTACATACTCAGCACCAACTAAGATGAGGCAACAATACTCAACATATATTAATCTGTCAATAGGTACGTGACCTGTCAGTAGTGCAGCCAGCATGTGTACACGCCCTAGCTCACTACAACTTGTGTATGCACGCGTCCAGTGTATACAACATCTTGTGTATACCTTCTGAGTTGTTAGGGTTTATCCTTCAAGATCAACTCAAATCATATGCAAACAATATATCATTCTCTTTTGTCTCTGACTATCCAATCTTCCCACCAGCCAGTCACAACACATCCAAGATCTCCAATAGCTTGTTCATGTTCCACAACAAATCAATATGAATGTTATCTCAATCATGTATAAATAACTAGAATACCACAACAATCATGTCACCAATGAATCAAAAGAGTACGTCTCACTACATCAACCAAATAAACCAAACTGAACCACATCATAGAATCCATACTAATAATGACCTAAGAATTCACAACACATCAAACAATAGTATCCATCAAGATAATAATGTAACCATACCAGTGTCTCAGTGATAGATCTGGGGCCATAGAATGCAGATCTGGAACCTGCCTCATCATCCAAGAGCTTGGCACCAGCTCAAACAAAAGTCTTCATCATTCCATCCATTGTATGCACCCTGGCCCATTACAACCTGCGTATACCTCAGAAACTAGGGTTTCTGAAGCTCCGAGAATTTTTCCGTTAAGATATCTAACATTGCCGAAACTTTGATGCATCCATGAGATCCTCCTCATGCTCTCTTTCTCAAAATATATCTTCAATCATGCTAAAGAGATCCATACCAAAGATTGTCTCACAAGAATCTCTCCATTAATACTCCACAAGATAATCTCACAAGAAGCTCTCCATTGATCCACAAAAAGGATACTCACCAAAAATGTACTATTCACAAGAGATCCTAGCTTCTTATTTATACTTTCATCTTCTAGGTCACTTAACCCATTTCTAGGTTACTTAACCCATTTCTAGGTCAGTTAACCTATTTTCCTTATTTTAGTGTTAACCACTTTCCATAAATAGAAAGTTCTCCAATACTTTATCATTTAAATATTACTTCTTGATTTTTTCACTTCTCTTTATTATTTAAATAATCCATCTTGACTTTGTCACTTTACTTTATCATTTAAATAATGATTTCTTATTTTACGACACTTTGACTTCTTTGACCATTTGGGGCTTCAAGCTAACACATGGGGGTCCTTCAACTTCATAGGGCCATAACTCTCAAACCATGACGAGTTATGTGGCATTCCACATACCACCGGAAATGTCATGACAAGCACTATCCATCTAGTATAGTTTCAGCAACAAATTCATTTATCTTCATATCATTATTCCACATACAAGTATGGGTCCTTCAACCATTCTTCTAGGATAACTCAATCTGCAAAGTGTCTTCCCATGAGGGCTTTCACCATAAGGGGACCACTTTGGATTTCATCCATTTGTGCACCTTATCAATCATTATAATACAATAATGAGTCATCTATGCATCAATCCACCACTGCATCATATACATCAACTATGCATCATGTATCAATGACAACTCATTGATCCATCTTCATCAACTATGCATCATGTATCAATGACAACTCATTGATCCATATTCATCATATCAATGACAACTCATTGATCCATCTTCATCATTTGGTTTCCACTTGACATATATCATTCTCATCAAGGGTAATACATATGCATTACATCAATCATCATTCAATAAAAACTTTGGCATCAATCAAATACTTGACATCAATCAATCAAATCATTGGCATCAATGAAAACATGATCCAACAGCCTTTATACCTTAAATAGACTCGGGTCCCTTACCCATGCCTTTGTGCTACTGAAATTTTCTACCAAGATTCTCCAAGGGTTGACATCAATCACTAAGGGTTGACATCAATCTAAAATATCACTCTCCAATGGTTGAAATCAGTGACAACCAACAATCCATACCAATTTTCCATCAACCTAAGCCAATTGTCAGACAATATACCCCTTTGGAATTGATGTCAACACCAACATTGATGGAAAAACTTAGTCATGTTAAAATTCATGTTTATACTCCTCATCAATGTTTCTATATCTACCCCTTTGACATCAATCAAAAAGGGTATCTCTCCTTGGGGATACTCCCCTTGACTGAACTCTCCTTGGGGTTTCTCCCCTTGTCTAAATGCCTTTGATATTTTCTATGTGTTTCTATTCCTATGATTACTCTCTCTCCCTTCATATGAATAATATCCCCCCATTCGAAAAAGGGCATCACTCTGATGCAATATTGAAGTCATATCGCTCATTTTTCCCTTGTGACAATCGCTCCCCCTGGTAAGATTCCTTTGTTCACTCTCTCCAAACATCTAACTCTCCATATTGCATTTGATGAATCTCTTCCCATGGAATCATACCTCTTTTCTTACCTCTCTATCTAACAACTTATATGAATGATATTTCTACCTATATTTTTGGTTCTTCTTCTGTCTCTTGAATTCTCTGAAATATGGTGTATAGAAAAAGCATAAGTCTTCATGTACCTACTACCTTTTGGAGTTATTTTCCATTCGTTCTTCCTTGTGTAATCAACTGACATATATGAAAAGCATTCAAGAATAAGCATTCAAATATTCCTGCGTAATTATCATCCATTATGATAATGTTCCTTTGTCTCTAAACCACTCTCTGAACCAATCTATGAATCCATGCTCTCATCCACTTTCATATATATTTCCAAACCTACTAGGTTTTCCGATGAATCCATTTCTGTCCATACTTTCCAAGACTCTGCTATAGAATATCCATAATTTTAACTCACATGTCACTATACTATCATGAATTATTTACTACTACAACTGATTAATCTATCATATTGTACTTCTTCTAACTGACTTCTCTGAATCTATCTACTCAAATTTGCAAGTTGCTCGAAGGATGGTTCTCTGGTTTGTCTCAGTTATTGCATAGACTCCCCATGTCTATTATTCATCTTACCGGGGAGTCTCTAACCCATATGTTTCATAACAATTCCTTCTCTGATGCGTATTCATCATCATCTTCATCGGTAGATTCATCATATCTCTGATCTCTGACTTCTTTCTTTCTATCCGTGGATTCATCTTTCACTACAATACCAGAAAGTACAATCTCTTGAATCTTCTCTTTATTTACATGTCCTTCTTTTCTTTCATTTATTTTCCAAACCTTTCTGTATCTGACATGTTTCTTTTTCTCTATATATTTTTCTTCATCTCGTTTTATTGCTAATCTTGTGATCTCTGGGACCTAGTCTTTGGTCATTTGTTCTTCCTTTATTATTATCCATACTCTATTATATCTGATATCAATGTTATCTTTCATGGAAGTATCAATCATGCTTCTACAATCATGATCTATGTGTCCATAGTTATGACATTTGTAACATCCAATGTTACATGGGGCCACATAGACATTTATTTCTTGAACATTTCTTTTATAATCCCTGCAATCTGCAACCTTATGTACAAAGTTAGTACAATAAAAATAATGACCATAAAATAAATTTACATACCTGGGAGTACATGATATTCTTTGTGGTGTAGTCCATTTGAATTTCTTCCTTGACTGATCATGATCATGATTGAAGCTTCTTTGTGTCTTGAACATGGATGGTCTAAGGTCTTCTTGAAGATGTATCTTTATTAGTTTTCTTAGATTCTAGTTGACCATGATTCCTTCCTTTGAAAACTTCTGCGTAACTCTTGTTCTTTTCTTCATTCTTCTTTTCTAGCAACCTAGAGTACTTATCTTCATTCTCTACTATTGATGTAGATGTTTTTGTCTCTTCAATGTTCTTATTGAGCTTGGCGATTTTACTTCTCAATATGAAAAATTCTTCTTCAAGCTTCTCAACCTCTTCTTCTTTCTTTAATATCCGAGACTTCATAACTTCTTCTGTTCTCTTTGCTTCTTCAAGATGAATTTTTAATGTGATTATTTCTTCTTCAAGTGTTTTCTCTTTTGACCAAACTCTGACTCAAGCTATTTTAGATTGTTAGTTCTTTCCTTAAGATGATCTATTAATATATTCTCTCTCATTTATGCTTCTTCCTTCTATGCTACTATGTTGGATTCCAAATACTATTTTTGATCTTTAATATTTTCTTCGATATTTATGGCTTCTTCTAGTTGAGTTATTAAGTTCTTGATGACCTGTTGGGATTCTTAAAAAATGTGAACACTTTCCTTTTGATTCATAAATTCTTTCTTGAGTGACTTGTTTTTGATGGCTTAGGTTGATGTACAATTGGTATGGATTTTTGGTTGTCATTGATGTCAACCATTAAAGAGTGATATTGTAGATTGATGTCAACCCTTGGAGAAAGTCTGGTAGAGAATTATGGTAGCACAAAGGTTTGGGTAATGAACCCAAGGTTGTTTCATGTATAATGGTATGAGTTTTAATATATTTGAAGGTAAGAATATTCTATATGGATAGTACATGTCATTCCATTTTCAATGGTATGTGGAATGTCACATAACTCCTCAGGATTATAGAGTTATGGCCATGAGAAGTTGGAGAACCCAGGTTTGGTTAATGGACCCAAGTTTGTTTGATGGATAATAATATAATTTTTGATATATATGTAGGAAATACTATTCTATATGGATAGTACATGTCATTCTATTTTCAGTGGTATATGGAACGTCACATAACTCCTCATGGTTAGAGAGTTATGGCCATGTGAAGTTGGAGAACCCTCATGAGTCATCTAGAAGCCCCAAAAGGTCAAAGTAGTCAAAGTGGTTTAAGAGATTTTAGAAGGTAAATAATAAAGTGAAGTGATGAGTGTAATATGATTCAAATTGAATACAAAATAAATCATTTAAATAATAAATTTAATGGAGAAATTAGAAGTGGGTTAACCCTAAAATAAGGAAAGTGGGTTAAGATGGTTAAAAGGTAACCCCTTGAGGAAGCTACATGAAAGTATAAATAAGAGGCAGGGATCTCTCATTTTAATTACACTTGAGAATATTGAATATCTACAGGTTATTGAAGTAACTAGATGATATCTAAGCCAAATTTCAGAGGGAAGGTGAAGTAAAGAAGGCCAAAATTCAAGGGAGGATAAATTCTTTTGATGATGCTTTCTAAGGTATGTTATTTATAGGTCATCTCACAATTTTCACAATAATTTTCTAGAATGATCCAAACCTTGAAATTGGGAGGACATTGAGGAAACATATCCAAGAAGCTATGATACAAATTTTAGCTTGTGGGTTGTTGTATTTTTGGAGTTACACGCCGTGGAAAATAGGGTTTGTGGCTAGTCCTAAAACTAGTCTAAAACAGGTGTTTCGGGTAAAAACGTCATAACATATTCATAAAAGATCCAAATTAAGTGAGACCAAATTTATTGGTTAGAGTATATTCTATATTATTCTTTGTACAATTTTTCAATCCATACAAAAAGTATTTTGTGTGGGGCACGTGCTACAAGTTCGCTCTCTAGAATAAGCCAGAATTCAACAATGTATGCCATTTTTTCTATAACTCCTTTTTTGAGAGGTTTCAAGTGAAGTCTAGAGGAATGAAATAAAATACACTGAAGAACATTGTGTACCATTTTCATATCTTTATTCATTACAGGTACATAGTTATGATTATTACAAGTTAGGGTTTTCGACTAATCCAAAATTAGTCATGTGAGACTAAAGTAAAGTTTGATGAAAATGCCAGTCTCTTGTTGTTAAAGTTAAGGAAGGTTTGCAGGTATGTGATCTTATACACCAAGTATATTAAAGAGTTACAAATAATATTTGGATGATCAAATTGATGATGGATTTTGGTAGAGGTATGTTACAGATAGAGGTTTTATAATAGTTAGGTTGTGGCACATGGTTTGATGTAATGGTTTATGGTATTTGGTTATAGATAGTGTGATGTATTTATAGAGAAATTTTGATGGTTATATTGGTATATGTATTTGATATATGGTTGAGGTACATGTTGGGTACATGGTTGAGACAAGTAGTTGATGAGTTGGCACATACATCAGGTGTATAGTTGATGATGTTGGTACATATTGATGAGTCATAGTTTATGTGTATTTTATGCATGATCGATACATATTTGGTGCATGGTTAATGCACTTGTTGATGGTACATGTTGAGGTATAGGTTGGTGCATGGCTATTGCACTTGTTTATGGTACAGGATGATTACAGGTTGAGGTACAGGTTTGTGCATGGTTGATGCAATTGTTTATGGTACAGGTTGGCACATGTTATTGGTACAAGTTGTTACAGGTTGTTTGGTACAGGTTGATTGGTATAGGTTTACAACAATATATCTCACAGTGATAGTGTGACAGTGGTTTCATCATTATACTTCTACGTCTGGGTGGTTTTAGCCACCTTCCAATTGTATTTGGAGAACATAAGGGGTTGTAGCCTCCTTTTGGTTGTATCTAGAGAATTGGGGAGTTGGATCTTCCCTCGGGTTGTAGCCTGAGAAATTAGGGGGTTGGAGCCTCCTTCCATTTGCAGCTGGAAAAAAAAGGAAGTTGGTGCTTCCAATGAATGTAATTCTTAAATACATATAAGGAAAAACATTATGTGGTTTTCTCCCACTTTGGTTTTCCATGTAAAAACACTAGTGTACTGTGTATGTGTATGATTGCTTATTTGTTCATTGTTTATTTACTCTACAATTATTGGATGATAATGCTACATTGATATAACACTTGCATAGTGTGGTTAAAAATGATTGAATTTCTCTATTACTAATTCAGCCCCCCTCTCATTAATCCAACAATTGGTATTAGAGTCGGTTCCTTCAGGAAATAGTTTAACCACTGGAAGGAGATCATGGATTATTCTAAGAATGGAGTACCAACATTTAATGGTCATAATGGTTTTAAGTATGAGATGTGGAGTAGAAGGATGAAATTATTTTTACAGTCACAAGGACATTATATTTGGCTATCCGTTGTTACAGGATATGATAGTTCAAAAAGGGCAAAGACTGTAGCCAAGAAGGAATTGAAGAAGAATAACAAAATAGCAATGGATTTCATCTGGGAAGGATTACCTAATCCAGTAAGAGAAAATGTTGGTAAATGTTCACCAGCCAAACAAATTTGGGATAAGTTACATGACATATATTATTCACCCATCGTAGATTCAAAAAATTCCAAAGAAGATGTAGATACAGATCAAGAAGAATTATGTTCACCATGTCAAAAAGATTCAAAAGATGAAGAATACATAATCACCAAAGGTATGTTTTTTTTCTTTAATTGTGAAAAGTGTGGACATCTTGAAATAGAATGTCATGAAGGAAACGAGACAGAAAAACTAATTGAAAAGGAAGACAATTATGAAGAAGAATTGATTAGTGATATATATGAACTAAGAGAAGAAAAAAGTCACTCAAGAAAGAATTGATGAAATAAAAGGAAAGTGTTCACATTTTTTAAGAAGCCCAATAGGTCATCGAGAACTCAAGAAATCATCTAGAAGAAGCTAGAAAGATCAAAGAAAATCTTGAATATCAAAAGACATATTTGGAAGCCAACATAGAAGAACATAAGGAAGAAGAATAAATAAGAGAGAATTTATTGACAGATCATATTAAGGAAATAACTAACGATCTAAACTAGCTTGAGGCAGAGTTTGGTCAAGAAGAGAAAGGACTTGAAAAAGAAATAATCACATTAAAAATTCAGCAAGAAGAAGTGAAAACAACAGAAGAAGTCATGAAGTCTCAAATAATCAAGAAAGAAGAAGAGGTTGAGAACATTGAAGAAGAAGTTATCACATTGAGAATTAAAATCATCAATCTCAACAAGAACGTTGAAGAGACAGAAACATCCACATCAGTTATAGAGAATGAAGAGAAGCACTCAAGGTTTCTAGAAAAGAAGAATGAAGAAAATAGAAAGAGTTATGCAGAAGTACTCAAAGGAATGAATCATGGTCAACTATAATCTAATAAAACTATTGAAGATACATCTGTTGATTAATTGGGTTGGTTTTCATTGATGTCGACCCTTAAAGAAAGTCCGGTAGTGAATTTAGGTAGAACAAAGGTTTGGGTAATGGAACCAAGTTTGTTTGATGTATAATGGTATGATTTTTGATATATTTGCAGGTAAAAATATTCTATATGGATAGTACATGTCATGTCATTTCTTGTGGTATGTGGAACGTCACATAACTCCTCACTGTTAGAGAGTTATGGCCATGTGAAGTTGGAGAACCCTCATGAGTCATCTAGAAGCCCCAAAATGTCAAAGTAGGCAAAGTGATTGCAAAGAAGAGATTATTTAAATAATAAATTGAAGTGACAAAGTCAAAGAGGATTATTTAAATAATAAAGTGAAGTGACAAAGTCAAAGAGGATTATTTAAATAATAAAGTGAAGCGACAAAGTCAAGGAGGATTATTTAAATAATAAAGTAAATGGAGAAATTTCTAATTATGGAAAGTGGTTATAAGAAGGTTAACCCTAAAATGAGGAAAATGGGTTAAGTGGTCAAGTGGCTATTGTATACATGGAAAAATCAAAAATTGAGAAAATTTGGACATAGGTGACTATGTGGAGAAAGTGGCTATGTCGACAAAGTGACCGAGAAGATGCTTCTAAGGAAGCTACTTGGAGAGTATAAATAAGAGGCAAGCCACTCTCATTTTGATCACACTTGAGCATATTGAATATCTACAGGTGAATTAGGTAACCAAAGGATATTGTTGGTTCTTGACCAATTTTTGAAGAGTACTTGGTCATACTTGACCACTTTTGGGCACTGCGACAACTTGCCAAAGATGGAGCGCAACGCGAAGCGGAAATTAAGGAAGCAAGACCTAATTTTAGGTCCATTTTAGGGTTTTGGGTTGATGTAACGGGAAAGGGATGTCAGCCCATGGGTCTACCCACGTTTAGGCCCATTTTGTAATCTATAAATAGATAGGCAATGTAAGTAATAAGAAGAGGTTGTTGCCTAGTGCAAGGAAGAGGGATGTATGTGATGTAAGATAAGTGCTAATAGATTTTGTAAATGATCTGTGCATGACTGTAAGAGGCTTGCAGACCTAAGTGCAAGTCATTGTAAGAAGTTGTGGAAGTCTTTATGCTGTAGCACAAGGAAGAAGGATCTAGCGAGTTGTGCAGACCTTATGTCCTGTGCGAAGTAAGGGTCATTGAAGCTCCGTGCTGTAACTGCTTGACCAAGATAATATAAAGAAGACTTTGTGGATGTAGCCCCAGGGTGGGGGTGAACCATGGTAGCTATGTGTATAATGGTTTATGCTTCACTCTTATGTATTTATCTATTTCTTGGCTAAGTGCTTGATGTGATTAAGTAGATCTAGTTATGCTCTGTTTTATTGATGAATGAATGAACATTAGATCTGATATATGTGATTCTTAGTGCTTGATCAGTTGAATATAACATATATTTCTGTAGATAAGCACTGAATCATTCTTAGTATAAGGAATAACTGATGCTAAGTGTCCCAGCTAAGGTTGCAGACACCTGAGTCCTGCAACCACCCCTGCCTCTACCTTGGGTTTCATTTGCTTTGCAGGTGTTGCCGAAAGGGCTGGTAGTTAGGGCTTTGTTGGTGTGCTCTTGAGTGTTGAACCCTGGGTCTGCCCCTGTGCCAACAAATGGTTCCATTGTCAGGACAGGAACTGTGATTGTTGGGAACTAAAGAAAAAAATCTTTGTGTGAACTAGTCTCTGTGCGTAGATTTGTTGCCCTAGTGCGCAGTATTCTACTTGACCTACAAAGCTTTGTGCCAAGAAAATAGGTCAGATCTGAAGAAAGAGAGGTCAGATCTAAATAAAGAGAGGTTAGATATGAAGAAAATAAGTTATATATGTGAAGAAAGAGGTAAGATCTGTAAGCTTTGTGCTCTAATAAAGGTAAGAATAATTAAAAGTCTTACATTTGGAAGCTTTGTGCTATGCAGAAGTAAGATAAGTGAATTTTTTTTGTTTCTAAAGCATGGATCTAGGTATGTTTGATAGATTCTATCCTAGCTTCAAAACTAGGGCAGTAATAGATGAAACAAAATTTGATATGAATAGATCTGATAAATATAGTGATAGATATGGTATACCTATGCATCGAAAGAATGTCTGGACTAACAAGTGGATGCAGGATCCTAGAAAAAGATTTTTCCAGGCTAGCCACCATGATCCTAGTGTGCAGTCTAGAAGGAGTTGGGGAACATTTAAATGGATGAGAGAATTAATCCTCTGTTATAGTCGTAGACGACCGAGACATGTTGCTAGAGAATGCCCTAGGAGAAGACTTAGTTGCCTCTGTTGTAAGGCTATGGACCATGAAGTATTGGATTACCCTGGAATGATTGCTAGGATTGAGAAGCTGAATATGGAACAAGCCAACCCTGAGGGAGATCAAGAGACCAAGATTATAGAAGAAACCTAGAAAGAATCAAAAAAGATATTGCTATAGATGAAAGATACCTTGAATGACCACTGACATGTTAGGCTATCATAGATCTTCAAAGAAAAGGAGAAAATCGAAGAAGGAATAGGGGCATTTGACATTGACTGTACTCTTGATGAAGAAGCACAACTAAACACTATGCCAGAAAGAACTTGAGAAGCTATAGGGAAGCCTGCCATGATCCCTTCCCTAGGAGGAACCGATTTCTTCAGAGGAAATCTAGTAACCCTATGTGGAAGGCTTTCCAAAATACCTATGATTGTCAATGGAACCTTGACAGAGGAAGACTTTGAGAGCATTAAATTTGTTGAAGACATCGCCCCGTTTACCATGTTCATAGGAAAACCTTGGATTGATAGAGAACAGGCCAGACAAAGAGAAGAAGAAAAATCTTTGGAACAAAAGAAGCAAGAGTTAAAATACTTTATGACTGAAAGGATCATGAACTAGATTGAAGAACAGGATAGAAGATCACAAATATTTAATATTAGTACTTCCAGTGTCGAAGCTAAGAGAACAATTGAGGATTTGTAGAAGAACGAGTTACCTATTTTTGATACAAAAAAGGTATTATCAAGGAACCATAAAAAAGATTTTCCACAGTGCAAAGTAACTAAGACCACAGAAAATACACATCCGAATGGTAAAATCATTACTGAGACAAAAATCACTGGGAAGAAGGATAGGAAGTTAAGAAAGAAAAGGGATAATACTATAAGATTACAAGAAGTTCTATAGGACACTTCACAGCAAGAAGAATTATAGAATTGGAGCTTCGCTGAGATATCAGAACAATGACATAGAGTACTTCACCATGACGAAGCAATATAGCCATTGGAATCGATATACCCATTCGACTACCGCTCCAAACTGATCGAAAAGCAGTTATGGGTTACCACTAGACCGTTGGATCACACCAGAACAGATAAGAACGGAGTTAATGAAGGTCGCAGGTTCGTTGCAAGAAGACCGTTGCTGAGATTGCCTACTTAACCTATTGCGTCACGCACTGAGAATACTTTTTCCCAACTGAGAATATGAAGCGTGAACCTTGAAATCATTACCTTACTATTCACTGTCATCTATGAATCCCTGTTGCACCCGAGTCTGCTGACCCAAATTTGTATGTCAAACGAGCTCAGCGTTGCTAAGAAAATTGTTGAAGAAGTTATAATTGATTTAATGACTAAGAGAGTCATGTCAAAACACAGAATATCTACAAGTGTATAGGCATCATCTTCGGGCACACTGCCAGCTTCCCCTTCCACTGCCTGAGCAGGACCATCCCGACCGCCTTCAGAAAGATGATCTAAGCTTGAAAACGACTTCACCACTGTGAATATGATCTAAAGCATCTTGCCTAAATATATTCCACCACTAAGCGAACCAGTGAATCGAGACTCTATACCCAGAGACTTCGACTATGCTATAGTCACTGCATACCTCCTGAAAGGGGTGGGCACAGTTCATGCTGACCAGGAGAAGCTCACCACCCTGAAATTTAGTGATTTTATCCTTGGAGATAACAGGGTATACAGTATGCTAGCCCCGCACAAGTATTTGACTATTACAAAAGGAAAGAACCCCAAGATTATACTGCAGCAATGGACCCATAACCTTGCACAGTCAACCCTCCTCAACGTAATGAAGATTCCACATTTCAGAAGGCATCAGGAAGTAAATTCCTTTGTTCGACTATTGTTGTCATGCTACCATGGAGGATATCTATGGTTGGATCGACACATCACCGTGGATCCGATTCTGATCAATCGGATCATTGGGATAAGCATGCAGGGCCCTGACCCATAGGAATTTTACCCTGGAAATACTGCAAATCATTCTCTTTCTCAACAAATAAAAGACACATATGGCGATCTAGAGAAAGGAAAGTGAGGTTACAAGGTAGCCTCCATTGAGAATGTAGTAGTACGCTTTGGTTTCTAGCTGATTGTAGGCAAGTTAGTCCAAAAAAATAGACCTACACAGGTGACCGGATTTGTAGTTGACCTCGCAGAGAAGTCCACGGAGGGACTATAAATGAATTGGGTGAAATACCTTATAAATTAGCTAGATCTTGACTATAGACAAGCGCAAGACCAAGGGTATGAGTTCCACTTTAGTTGGTTTCTCATACTCATCGCCTTCATTGTGTGGGAACTACCCAAGGGAGCCATGTTTCCAGAGATTGAACCCTTCAAACCTCTAGTTGCGATGTTCTGTACACTATGGTACTCCAAAGACATGAACAAATAGTGGCAGTCCAATGTTGTCTTCCATGCGTACTACATTTAGTTGAGGAATTCCATTTAGTCTACACCATGCATTACACCCAACACTCTTCATAGGTTTCAACCTTTGATGAAATTCAATGTAGATCGTCACTTCACTTACATCACGACGCGTGCAGACGAGCACAAACAACAAATATAGTCAAATTACAAGCTGACAGAAGATGACCTGGAGGAGATTACCAAGGAATGGTCGACAAACCTCCTTCTTGTAGAATATCCCGCAGAGATGTCTGACGTAGATAGCCTTAAAGCTATGTCGGATACACCAGGACTATGTAAGACTAAGAAGGATGTGGAAGTTCAAGATATCCACAACACATCCACAAAGACTGCTTCACTATCACCTGCGAAGGGAGGTGATGAGGAAGAACTAGGGGGCACAGAAGTTGAACAAAGAAAAGGCGAGGTTACCCAGCTTAGGGATGAGGCAGATCCCTCCAAGAAAAGGAAAAATGCCCCATCGAGGCCCTCATCTAGAAAGAAATCCAAGGCCACCCGGACCATGCTTAAGACTACGCTTACCCCGGATGACTTTGACTTCCTAATTACCACACTGAATGATGTTTCATTAGAGCTAGTGGAAAATCAAGAAGCAAAGCAGGAGGAACTATTCCACTGGATCATAGATGAATTCAAAGAAGCGCAGCAGGAACTTCAGTCTAGCCAAGCAGTTTCTACGGTGTTGTTAACAATGGACAAATCAGGAACAGGCGATGAGCCCACACAGTTACGATAGATCACCAAAAAAGTTGAATCTTGCCTTCGACGAGCTCAAGAAGACATAGAAAAAGCCACCTAGGCTTTGGTGCAAGCACAAAGCACACATGAAGAGCAACGAAGAAAGGCAGAATAGGAGCAACTTGACTTACAAGAAAAATGGGAGGAGGAAAAAGCCCAGTTACAGCAGAGCAAGGACCAGTTGCTAGTAGCGCAACTTGAAACACAAGAAAGAGTTCACAAGGCACTGTGCTCTGTGACAATCATAGAAGTGAATATGGAAGATCTTCTTCTGTAGCAGGTGACCCAGCTGGAAGAAGTAATCCAAAAAATTCAACAGTGCATCATGGACCTAGAACTCTACATTGTGCCTGAGACACCCCAAGAGATAAGAAATCTAAGGGAGGCCACTGCTCAAAGTGCAGTCCACCGATTAAAAAATTTGGCTTCAGAATGTAGGAAGCTAAGCACCAGAAGCACCTGAACCTATGAAACCCTCGTCGAGAATAAAAAATTGTAGATATTGGAGGCCCAACTCCATGAAGCAAAGCAACATGCAAATGTGCTACAAGCACACCTGAAGTCCATGACCCCAGTTGAAAGAATGAAGAGGTTCACGGAGCAATGCATAGCCCAAAAAAAAATACACACGCTGCAAAGTAAAGTAATGGAATTTTCTCAACGACTGCAACCACTCCAAGAGAAGGCATGTCAATTGTTCGCCGAACTTGAAAGCCAGGGAGCTAAACTCGAACAGGGTACCATCACTGCAGAACAATGCCTGGAAGGACCGCTCAATGACATAGTAATCTAGGAATTTACTGAATAAGAGGGTGTCGCACTGTAGCAGGTCAAATCTGCTCGAGCCAAGATCGAGGCGTTTGAGGTGGAATTGGCCAAACCTAAGTGACTCGGGATGAGTCATAGGTGACTGTTGGGGGCTTGTTGGCCCTTAACCAATTTTTGAAGAGTGCTTGGTCATACTTGACTACTTTTGGGGATTGTGACAGCTTTCCAAATATGGAGCGCAACATGAAGCGGAAATTAAGGAAGCAAGACCTAGAGGGTTTTGGATTTATGTAATGGGAAAGGGATGTCGGCCCATGGGTCTACCCATGTTTAGGCCCATTTTGTAATCTATAAATAGATAGGCAATGTAAGAAATAAGAAGAGGTTGTTGCTTAGTGTAAGGAAGAGGGATGTATGTGATGTAAGATAAGTGCTAATAGATTTTGTAAGTGCTCTATGCATGACTGTAAGAGGCTTGCAGAGCTAAGTGCAAGTCGTTGTAAGGAGTTGTGGAAGGCTTTGTGTTGTAGTGCAAGGAAGAAGGATCTAGCGAGCTGCGCAAACCCTTTGTCCTATGTGAAGTAAGGGTCATTGAAGCTCCGTGTTGTAACTTCTTGACCAAGATAATATAAAGAAGACTTTGTGGACATAGCCCCAGGGTGGGGGTGAACCATGGTAGCTGTGTGTATAATGGTTTGTGCTTCGCTCTTATGTATTTATCTGTTTCTTGGCTAATTTCTTGATGTGATTAAGTAGATATAGTTATGCTCTATTTTGTTGATGAATGAATGAACATTAGATCTGATATATGAGATTCTTAGTGCTTGATCAGTTGAATCTAACATATATTTCTATAGATAAGCACTGAATCATTCTTAGTATAAGTATTCACTGCGATGCTCTATGACTTCTGCGAAGTATATTAATGAATGTATGTTAAGGAATCAATGATGCTAAGTGCTTTGTAAGAAATATAACCACAGATCTGTGTCCCAGCTAAGGTTGTAGACACCTGAGTCCTGCAACCACCCTTGCCTCTACCTCAGGTGAGACTTCATCTACTTCGCAGGTGTTGTCGAAAGGGTCCGTAGTTAGGGATTTGTTGGTGCACTCTTGAGCGTTGAACCCTCAGTCTACCCCTGTGCCAACAAATATCTGAGACAAATTTCAGAGTGAAGGTGAAGTAAATAAGGCCAAAATTCAAGAGAGGATAAATTCTTTTGATGATGCTTTCTAAGGTATGTTTTTTATAGGTCATCTCACCATTTTTGAAATAACATTTTTTATAGAATGATTTAGATCGTGAAAATGGGAGGCCATTGAGGAAACATATCCAAGTAGTTGCGGTACAAATTTCATCTTATGGTTCGGTGTAGTTTTGGAGTTACACTTCGTGGAAAATAGGGTTTGTGTCTAGTCCTAAAACTAGTCTAAAACATGTGTTTCAGGTAAAAATGTCATAAATTCTTCATAACAGATCCAAATTTAGTAAGACAAAATATTTTGGTTAGAGTACAATATATAGTATTCTTTGTACAATTTTCAGATCCATACAACAAATATTATGTGCGGGACACACTCTACAAGTTCGCTCTCTAGAATAAGACAACATTCAACAAGGTATACCATTTTTGCTGTAACTCATTTTTTGAGAGGTTCCAAGTAGTGACACATGGGGGAATTGGAAAAAACACACTGAAGAACATTGTGTACTATTTTCATATATTTATTCATTACAGGTACGTAGTTATGATTATTTCAAGTTAGGGTTGTCGACTAATCCAAAACTAGTCATTTGAGACTAAAGTAAAGTTTGATGAAAATTCTAGTCTCTTGTTATTAAAGTTAAGGAAGGTTTGCAGGTATGTGATCATATACACCAGGTCTATTACAGAGTTACAAATAAGATTTGGATGATGAAATTGATGAGGGATTTTGGTTGAGGTACATGTTGGGTACATGGTTGAGACAAGTAGTT
>JASDQU010509446.1:24592-40592 GCA_032191745.1 Picea mariana
CAGCATTTCTGTTGCATTGTTTTCTATTCCTCTTGATGTCACGATCCACAAAACTCCGATATGGTGTCCATATGCTGACGTCACACATGGATTGACACTTGTTGAATACTGCCACGTGCCACTCTGATTCACGACTTACATGTGCCTGAAATGTTGAATCAGTCTAACACTTGTCATTACCTGATTGTGCCATGTGTCCCTAGCTGACGTGGTCTGCTGTCGTGAGTTGGGTCGACGGTCTAGATCACATATTGATCTAACGGTTCAGATTTAGTCGTGATTTCACACATCACGATTTCGGGGTTCCTGATGTCAATAAACTTTGACATGTCCAACTCACGATCCCCGAAACTCCGACAAGGACTAGGATCAACGGTCCATATTTTTCCTCGATCCAACGATCGAGATTATATCGGGGTATGGCATATCATGATTTCACGAGTCCTGTGGTTATTATTCTTTGACTTCTTCAACTCGCGATCCATGAAACCCCGATAGGGAGTCGGATCAAAGGTCCACATAAACCCTTGAGATGGACGGTCCTCTTGCTTTCAGGATTTTGTGAGCCCATTTTCTCCTTGCACTTTAAACACCGTGCAGGTTTTCCCCGATCCAATGGTGGTCGGATCCTGCACTCAGATCTAACGCCTGAGATCTATCATCATCTTCCACGCACACTCTTCTTGATTTTATTCAGATCTGACGGCCCTCATGTTGTCCGGAATTTTGGATGGGATCCAACGATCAACGATGCTTCTCATCCAAAATTACACATCCCTTTTACTTGGAAGAATTTCGACTCTGCGCTAATTCCTCCTGAGCCTACGTTGTTCCTGTTTGTTCATCGATGCACACTCTGATCCTGCCATCTTCACTGTTGTACTTGCCAGCGTTTCCTTCGATCATTCAATCTTTCTGGACTTATCTTCTATTTGCCTATTGATCATCGGTGTTGTACTCAAGCCATCATTACTGCTGTACTTGCCATCAATGACAAGCTTACGCTTCCTATAAAACATAACACACATCCTCTGCACTATCTCTTCTTCCTAAAATACTTCTGGTGCCCGTCTGTTACATTCTTCCTGTATTCATGCCATATTCATTGTTGTAATTGCCATCAATGACAATCATATGCTACCTATTAAACATTTCCAACAGAAGTCCGCGTCCATGTCAGGGACCTTTAGTATCGACGCGGTTGTCAACAACTCCTTAAGCCTCTGAAATGCTTCCGTGCATTTCTCGGTCCAAACAAACTTCTTGTTTTTCTTCTGCAATTCCATGATCGGATTTGTTATCTTCGAAAATACCTCGACAAACCGTCGATAGTATTCTGCTAAACCCATAAAGCTACACACTTCTATGACATTCGTCGGCCCAGGCCATTCCATAATAGCCTCAACCTTTGCGGGATCCACGGCGATACCTTCGCCGAAGATGACATGCCCTAAGTAGTGAATCCTCGATTGATAGAAAGAGCATTTGGACAACTTCCCTACAATTTGTGCTCTCACAAACACTGTAGTACCAAGCGCAAGTGCTCATCATGCTTCTCCATCATCCGAGAGTAGATCAAAATATCGTCAATGAATACTTGGAAAAACTTGTCCAAGTACTCGTGGAACACCCCGTTCATCAAACTCATAAATACTCCTAGGGCATTTGTCAGTCCAAATGACAAAACCGTAAACTCGTAATGTCCAAATCTCATATTAAAGGCAGTCTTAGGGATGTCATCCTCCTTGATCCGCAACTAGTGGTACCCTGATCACAAATTGATCTTGGAGAACACCGTCGCACCCCTCATTTGATCGAACAGATCATCAATTCTTGGTAAGGGATACTGATTCTTGATCATAGCATTGTTCAGTTGATGGTAATCAATGCAAAGCCTCCACGATCCGTCCTTCTTTCGTATGAAAATAACAGGTGCACCCCACGGTGACACACTAGGGTGTATCAATCGCAGGTCCAACAACTCCTTCAGTTGCATTTTCAACTATTGCAACTACGGGGTTGACATCCGATAATGCGTTCTTTCTATCGGTTCGGTCCCCGGTTTTAGGTCTATGGTAAACTCCAATTCCCTTTCTAGTGGCATCCCAGGTAACTCCTCTGGAAATACGTCCGCAAACTCCTTCACCATCGAGAGGTTTTCTAGACCTTCCACTACTCCCTTCTCGTTTAACGCAAGGATCGCATAAAGCCTGCACACCTTGGGCATACTGATTCGTAGCTGTAAGGAAGAGACAAACCTCAGGGAAACTCCCTGGTTCCATCCTACAATCACACGTCTCTGTCCCTCATCATCAATCAAGCTCAACCATTTCGTCTTACAGTTGAGTATTGCCTCATGCGATTCCAACCAATCCATGCCAATCACGATGTCATAAGATCCTAAGATCATGACATACAAGTTGTCCCTCATGAAAAACTCTCCCAGGCTAAGGATACAGTCCGTAACCTTTCCTCCAACCTTCTGTTTGGCTCCCGAAGCCATCTCCACGAAGCTAAACTCATCCTGTTCGACTGCCTTTACCTTAATCCTTTTTAGTGCTGCACCAGAAATTAAACTCTTGGTATCACCTGGGTCTATCAAAATACTAAGGGTCTGGTCAACGACAATACCTATCATCTCAAACATAGTTGACTGATGCTCTTCCTGGCGGTTATTCACCGCTACATGAATCTGATGGGCCTTGCCCATATCTCCCACTGTAGTGGGTCCGGCTGATCCAAACACTCTGGTCCTCTCCACAGGACAGTCGCGCTAGTAGTGTGGCTCCCCACACGTCCAACACCCCTTCTTCGGCCTAGTAGTCCTGGTACCCAAAGTAGAAGATGACGGCCCCCCGGCCTGGAACCCTGGTCTGTTCTGTTGAACATGCCTAAATTGTTGTTGCTGCAGGTGACGTTGTTGCTGGTGCTGTGGTCCCCGATAAGGTGTCCGTTGCTGAGGCGGCAGTCACTGGGGTGTAGTGAAAGTGGATCCCCTCTGGAAGCCACGATATCCCGGCGTATGTCTCGCTGGTGTCTGACGTTGTGGTGTTCCATATGAACCCTACCCTGCTGGTCTCACTGGAGTCCTGGTCTAAACCCCACTGATAAGGTCCTCCTCTTCTATGAGGGCCTTCTGGACGACATCGTGCAAGCTTTGAGTCATCAAAATCATAACCTTTGCATGCAGGCTACCGTTAAGGCCAAACACGAACTGGTTGACCTTAAGTTTCTCTGTGTTAAGATGCGGAGCATACCGGAGCAGCTCCATAAAACGTGCCTCGTACTTGGGCACTGTACGACCTCCCTGTCGTAATGCGTTGAACTCATTGAGTTGATGCTCAATGAATTCCTCTGAAAGATACCTCTCTTGAAACCGTTCCTCGAATAGTTCCCATGACACATCTTCAACGGCCATGTTCAGCTGTGGTAGGAGCGTCTTCCACCATAGAAGAGTGCTCCCCTTTAGTTGAAAGACCGCCATGCGGACCTTCATGTTGGAGGTATAATCGCGAAGTGCGAATCACATCGCCATGTTCTCCAACCATGCCTTAGCAACTGCGTCGTTCGGGGCACCAAAGAACTCGAGAAATTTGACCTTCTCGAGTTCTCGGTGAATACTACCAGTAGTGGCCGGTGTGCGCGGTGGAACCTCAACGAGTGTTGGCGCCCTAGCCTCATCTCTATCCAATCATCTAATCAGTGCCTCGGACATGCGCTGAAAAGATCTCATCATCCCAACAACATCGCCAACTGCTATCTGCTCCTGTCCAAGAACATGCTCATCTCCCTGGGGGTTAGACCCCTCCAGCATGGATGCTATTGGAGGCGTCGCGCCTCCTCCCCTAGCACCCCGTCGTCTACCTCCATGGCGTCATCTAACCATGATTACCTGCATGCACACAATCAACTTGATCAACAACTGTATAGTTAAATCATGTCAACAAAATTCGCAGCGATCCCAAGTCGTGGGTCGAACCCGCTCTGATACCATATGTAACGAACCCCCTTATTACGAAAACAACCTCTTATAACAAGTGAATTTTTTTTTTTGTTTTTAAAAGTGTGTGCACGCGTGTACAAGGGAAACAAACACATTCAACTCTACGTCACCACCCGACGACTAACAAGATGCAACAACAATGAACACAACAAGATGACATAAGGCACACAACAAGTAACTACAAGCATTAAACGACAATCAGTATACCATAAAAAGACTGACTTCTCTCCCCTCCTACCCTGCAATGGTTAGGACCTCCAAGACACATAATCAATGCTCAAGCCCAGGTTCCCATCGATTTTAACCATTTAAGGTCTCAAGGCTGGCGACTGTTCTGAGGAACATGGAGGTGTCTACATCCCGCCCGACACAAACAGACCAAGAAAAATGATTACAACCAAGTATGGAAATAATTAAAGAACAACCATGACCTCTACAGAAAACGCAAGTCAGAATGACACTGTCAATAGCCATTCATTTAAGAAGACTCAACATTACTTATGACTCAAATGGAAACAAGTACAGATCAACACTTTGTTCAGCTTCATTAGTTGACAGGTTACCAACCCGACCTTACAATTGTATATTCAAATAATTGCAACCCTATTTACCAAGTCATAATAACTTGATTGCACTCATTTCAAGGACATTACACTATATGGTTACCCCTAACAATAAAATTTACGATATCATTACCATAAAGCGACAACACCTATATAATTTAAATTTCCATGACCTTGCAGTAAAAGAATCACATTACAAGACAATGACCACTAAAACAACCGGTAAGGCAATTAAATCAGTCTATTCAACCTCCAATGTGAGCCCAACCTCGCATGTCTAAAGTGCATAAGGACTTTAAGGTAAATCTAAGTAGCCTTAAATCAACTCACTTGAGCGAATTTAAAAAGGGCATCCAGATACTAAGTAATTCAACTTGCCTTAAGTATTAAGATTGCTATGAGGGTTTAGTTTTAAGGTTGCTATCTAAAGAACATATAGGTATATATAACATTATCCCCAGGAGATATTTATGTACATCTCATCAATATTTACCCAAATTCTCATTCCACTAACGAATAAAGAAACACTTCATGATTCTAACTATAGTATTCTTTTAAAACTTGACAGGTTCATAACTATAAAAAGATATCAATTAAAATTATTTAATATTCCTTAACCTCATCCGTTCTGATTAAAAGGGAAAACTACACTATAAAAGCTCATGTGCAATCGATACCCGGCACAACAAGATAGAATCAGCACGAGATAAGGTAAAGGCTGTTATTAATCTAATAAAGACGAAGAAATTGGGTGTCTAACGATTAAAAAGGGGAGGACCCAATACTCTTTGGCGCTAGTATCTCGCTGGTTGTACCCTACACGCGTGCTGTCCAGAGTTACTGAACAACGCAGGCTAATTAAGGCGTCCACATGATAAGTGTTGACAGGGTATTAAGACGCAGGCATATTATATCCAACAAAAACTTGCAATATTACGACGCCTAAATGGTATAAAGATGTTGTTTGTAATTCTGAAAATAAAATAAACAGTGTATAAAATATTATACAATTTATTTCCAAAATTTCTTAATGTTTTATACGATTTATTTCCAGAAATTACAAAAACATTCTCATTACGAGAAACTATGAAATCTACGTGCTTTAATAATAAAAAGGATGACAATCCATCTAAGAATCAAACTCTGTTTTACCAAGAGATAAATATACAATTACTGAATGAATCTATCTTAAGGGAAAAATAAAATTACTGAAAACACCTGAGTGGTTTATATAGAATTAGCGAAAACAAGGATCCAACCTGCCAGTTTCGAACCAGTGACCTGACAATGGATGGAAAGTAGAATTATGTTACCCAACAATCCCGAATTAAGACGCGTAGAACGTCAGAATTGATAGTTATATTCAAGGTGCGCTTAGAAATTTTAAACAAGACCTTCCCTGTAAATCTCTCATTGATTCAGTTCAGAAAATCAAGGAAGGAATCCTGGATTGTCATCCCTACAATCAAGGGCGAGTTGGAAAAGTGACTGGGGAGTAAAGAAAGGGTCTCCTTTGAAGGGATCCCCGAGGTAGAGAAGATACTTGCTCAGTACACACATTCACTCTCTTTTTCGAAGATGCTGGAAATGGTTGAAGAAGTCAGGCAAAGAGAACTGGGTCAAGGACCTCCCTGTAAGTTGAGGTGGAGGAAGAATCATGGAAGGAACTCGTGAACCATTAGCACAGGGATAGCACAGGTCCACAATAAGTTGCGGCTGGTGTCCATAACTGCCGAGAAGGAAAAGGGTAGCGTACCAATGCCATCTTCATGAGATAAATCCCAAAATTCATGCTTACTGGAGACTCGATCTCTTTCAATTGCTGAGTAATAACTACAGTGATCACCTGTGGCATTTCAAACACTCATGACTACGCTAGATGGATCGTTTCACGCACTCAGGAATAGTATATATTCCGAGAGAAGTGGATCTAAGCACCAGATCGATTCTCAGACCCATGGGGCGACACATGTGGGAATTCCCTCAACTAGAAATACACAGAGCAAAACAACAAGAACGGGCGTTACGGGTGACAGTGCAGGAATCCATGACTAATTGTCTAGCCAACCCTAAGGAAATATTACCTCGCACTGTAAGGAGAAAGAGAAAGCCGATGGAGGGAAGACATGCTACAGGAATGGCTACACAACCTCAAAGAAGGCAAGGAACTCGAAAACTAAACCAGATTGAACGTTCGACTCTGGATCCTGGGTCGCTACCTCAGGATTTCAGAAGCGCTTATTTAAGCAGGGTTTTCTAGGGTTGCATTCAATTTTGAGTTCAAGGAAGGTTTTAAAAATGTTAGAGAGATTAAGGGGTAATGAAATCTGGTCGGTTTTACTCCATCAATTAAAGATGATCTGAGTCTAAATCTATCCTAAAGATAGGAAAGGACCCTACAGTCCCAGATCGCGAGGAAGGGTTATTGCAACCAAGACTTGATACTAAGATTTGCAAAGGAAACAGAAGTAAAAGAACTTAATCTTTCTCCCCCCCCCCTTTTTTTTTACCGGTAAGGGAAGTAAAACCCCAAACCAGAAAATAAAACCGACAAGGATCGTTGGTTGGCCTTCCAATAAAATAAAATAAAAGTTACAGACCAAAAGAAATCAGATATACTGCCAGCAAGAACCATGTCTCCTCTCATTTTTATCACATCTATATTTTTCATTTCCAACACACAATTTATAAGGGCACCGAGTAATTATATAATAACATCCATTCAATACATTTACAACCACATACGGATCAAGCATAAGTTACCAATGCATTCAACTCTACAAAATAACATGTGTACCTTTGCCTTGTCTCCCGCCTCATATGACATCCGCGCGCTCCGTGCCGCACTCGCCCGCTGACCGTCGAGACGTCACCGGTACCTCCTAGCCAATCACTAGGGGTACTCTGCTTCCCCCTTAGCCCCTCGAGCCGCAAAGGGGCCACACACTATCCAGATGGTATGTCTAGCTTCCCAGCTCGCCTTGCAAGGCCGAGCTACCACTCCTATCTGAGCTGGAAAATTCCAACTCCCCACAAGAAATCAGTCAAGTCACAAATCCGGCAGCATAACGTTACGCTAACAGCCGATCCCCTTCTTCCTCATCTTTCCTTTCTTTTATAGAGTTTTAGAACCTCCAACTTTCCCTAAATCACATTTAAATTTAGTTTTAATAAAAATATTCTAAATATTCTCCTTCGCACAAGTGTCGTCCATCCCCCTCTTTCCTCGAATAATTATTTTCTTTAAATTTATTAATTGTCTCATTTCCCTCACCCACCTAGAGTTGCTCCTAAATTTACTCCTAGGTGTTCCTAGATTCCCTTATGGGTTTAAATACTTTCCCTAAAATGAAGTTACTAATTTAGTTCATTTTAGAAGGTTCTTAATTGCATATTCCTTACTATGTTGACCTCGCTTTTTACCATAAGTTCTCTTCTTTCCTTATTATGTTTCCTCTAATTCTTAGTTTCCTAATTTTTATTTTTTCCTTCTTTCCCCTTTTAATAAAGCCAAAATGGCAGTTGCGCTATTTAATCTTTTCCTTTTATTATTTATTTAATATCTTTTTATATTTATTTATTTCTTGGATCACTTTTGGTCCCACCAGGACCATATTCTCGTGTTGATCCCAACTCAAAGGCGTCTGACATGGTCGCCCATACAAAAACTCAAAAGGTGCCATCTTAATGGTGCTCTGGTAACTGTTGTTGTAAGCGAACTCTACTAGTGGCAAGAATTCTTCCCAATGCTTTTGTTGGTCCATCACGTACATGCACAACATGTCTTCCAAGGTTTGGTTCATTCGTTTGGTCTGTCCGTCAGTCTCTAGGTGATATGCAGTACTAAAGTTAAGTTGGGTTCCCAAGGCCTCTTGGAAACTCATCCAAAATTGTCCAGTAAAAACCGATCCTCGATCGGATATAATCCTCTTAGGCACGCCATGCAACCTCACAATCTCACTGATGAAAACTCTAGCTATGTTAGGTACCTGATACATCGTACGCACAGGAATAAAGTGAGAACTCTTCGTCAAAGTGTCTAATACAGGGGAAATAAACACATTCGACTGTATGTCGCCACCTGACGACTAACAAGACGCAACAACGATGAACACAACAAAATGACACAAGGCACACAACAAGTAACTGTAAGAATTAAACGACAATCAGTCAACCATAAAAATACAGACTTCCCACCCATCCTACCCTGCAATGGTTAGGACCTCCAAGACACATAATCAATGCTCAAGCCCAGGTTCCCATCGATTTTAACCATTTAAGGTCTCGGGGCTGGCGACTATTCTGAGGAACATGGAAATGTCTACATCCCACCCGATAGAAACAGACCAAGCAAAATGATTACAACCAAGTATGGCAATAATTAAAGAACAACCATGACCTCTACGAAAAATGCAAGTCATAATGACATTGTCAATAACCATTCATTTAAGAAGACTCAGCATTACTTACGACTCAAATGGAAACAAGTACAAATCAACACTTTGTTCAGCTTCGTTAGTCAGCAAGTTACCAACCCGACCTTACAATTGTATATTCAAATAATTGCAACCCTATTTACCAAGTCATAATAACTTGATTGCACTCATTTCAAGGACATTACACTATATGGTTACCCCTAACAATAAAATTTATGATATCATTACCATAAAGTGACAACACCTATATAATTTAAATTGCCATGACCTTGCAGTAAAAGAATCACATTACAAGACAATGACCACTAAAACAATCGGTAAGGCAATTAACTCAGTCTATTCAACCTCCAATGCAAGCCCAACCTCGCATGTCTAAAGTGCATAAGCACCTTAAGGTAAATCTAAGTAGCCTTAAATCAACTCACTTGAGCGAATTAAAAAAGGGCATCCAGATACTAAGTAATTCAACTTGCCTTAAGTATTAAGATTACTATGAGGGTTTAGTTTTAAGGTTGCTATCTAAAGAACATATAGGTATATATAACATTATCCCTAGGAGAGATTTATGTACATCTCAGCAGTCTTTACCCAAATTCTCATTCCACTAACTAATAAAGAAACACTTCATGATTCTAACTATAGTATTATCTTAAAACTTGACAGGTTCATAACTATAAAAAGATATCAATTAAAATTCTTTAATATTCCTTAACCTCATCGGTTTTGATTAAAAGGGAAAACTACACTATAAAAGCTCATGTGCAATCGATACCCGGCACAACAAGATAGAATCGGCACGGGATAAGGTAAAGGTTGTTATTAATCTAATAAAGATGAAGAAATTGGGTGTCTAACGATTAAAAAGGGGAGGACCCAATACTCTTTTTTGCTGGTATCTCGTCAGTTGTACCCTACACGCATGTTGTCGGGAGTTACTGAACAATGCAAGGTAATTAAGGCGCCCACAGTATAAGTACTGACAGGGTATTAAGACGCAAGCATATTGTATCCAACAAAAAATTGCAATATTAAGACGCCTAAATGGTATAAAGATGTTGTTTGTAACTCTGAAAATATAATAAACAGTGTATGAAATATTATACAATTTATTTCCAAAATTTCCTAATGTTTTATATGATTTATTTCCAGAAATTACAAAAACATTCTCATTACGAGAAACTATGAAATCTACATGATTTAATAATAAAAAGGATGACAATCCATCTAAGAATCAAACTCTGTTTTACCAACAGATAAATATACAATTATTGAATGAATCTATCTCAAGGGAAGAATAAAATTACTGAAAACACCTGAGTGGTTTATACAGAATTAGCGAAAACAAGGATCCGACCTGTCGATTTTGAACTAGCGACCTAATGATGGATGGCAGGTAGAATTATGTTACCCAGTGATCCCGAATTAAGATGCGTAGAACGTCAGAATTGACAGCTATCTTCAAGGTGTGCTTAGAAATTTTAAACAATACCTTCCCCGTAAATCTCTCATTGATTCAGTTCAGAAAATCAAGGAAGGAATCCTGGATTGTCATCCCTACAATCAAGGGAGAGGTAGGAAAGTGACTGGGGAGTAAAGGAAGGGTATCCTTTGAATGGATCCCCAAGGTAGAGAAGATACTCGCTCAGTACACGCATTCACTCTCTTTTTCGAAGATGTTGGAAAAGGTTGAAGAAGTCAGGCACAAAGAACTGGGGCAAGGACCTCCCTGTAAGTTGAGGTGGAGGAAGAATCATGGAAGGAAATGGTGAACCATTAGCACAGGGATAGCACAGGTCCACACTAAGTCACGACCGATGTCCATAACTGCCAAGAAGGAAAAGGGCGGTGTACCAATGCCATCTTCATGAGATAAACGCCAAAATTCATGCTTACTGGAGACTCGATCTCTTTCAATTGCTGAGTAATAACTGCAATGAACACCTGTGGCATTTCAAACACTCACCACTGCACTGGACGACTCGTTTCACGTGCTAGGAATAGAATATATTCGGAGAGAAGTGGATCTAAGCACCAGATCGATTCTCAGACGCGTGGGGCGATGCATGTGGGCATTCCCTCAACTAGAAATACACAGAGCAAAACAACAAGAACGGGCGTTGCGGGTGACAATAGCGCGGGAATCTATGACTAATTGTCGAGCCAACCCGAAGGAAATATTACCTCGCACTGTAAGGAGAAAGAAAAAGCCGATGGAGGGAAGATATGCTACAGGAATAGCTACGCAACCTCAAAGAAGGCAAGGAACTCGAAAACTAAACCAGATTGAACATTCGACTCTGGATCCTGGGTCGCTACCTCAGGATTTCAGATGCACTCACTTAAGTAGGGTTTTCCAGGGTTGCATTCAGTTGTGAGTTCAAGGAAGGTTTTAAAAACGTTAGAGAGATTAAGGGGTAATGAAATCTAGTCGGTTTTACTCCATCAATTAAAGGCGATCTGAGTCTAAAGCTGTCCTAAAGATAGGAAAGGACCCTACAGTCCCAGATCGCGAGGAAGGGTTATTGCAGCCAAGACTTGATACTTAGATTTGCAAGGGCAACAGAAGTAAAAGAACTTAATCGTTCTCCCCCCCCCCCTCATTTTTTTTTAACGGTAAGGGAAGTAAAACCCCAACCCAGANAAAAACGATAAGGATCGTTGGTTGGCCTTCCAATAAAATAAAATAAAAGTTACAGACCAAAAGAAATTAGATATACTGCCATCAAGAACCATGTCTCCTCTCATTTTTATCACATCTAGATTTTTCATTTCCAACACACAATTTATAAGGGTGTCGAGTAATTAAATAATAACATCCATTCAATACATTTACAACCACATACGGATCAAGCATAAGCTACCACTGCATTCAACTCTACAAAATAATGTGCGTACCTTTGCCTTGTCTCCCGCCTCGTATGACATCTGCGCGCTTTGTGCCGCACCTGCCCGTCGAACGTCGAGACCTCACTAGTACCTCTTAGCCAATTGCTAGGGGTACTATGCTTCCCCCTTAGCCCCCTGAGCTGCAAAGGGGCCACACACTATCCCGATGGTATGTCTAGCTTCCCAGCTTGCCTCGCAAGGCTGAGCTACCACTCCTATCCAAGCTGGAAAATCCCAACTCCCCACAAGCAATCAGTCAAGTCACAAATCCGACAGCATAACATTATGCAAACAGTCGATCCCCTTCTTCCTCATATTCCCTTTCTTTTATAGAGTTTTAGAACCTCCAACTTTCCCTAAATCACATTTAAATTTAGTTTTAATAAAAATATTCTAAATATTCTCCTTCGCACAAGTTTCATCCATCCCCCTCTTTCCTCCAATAATTATTTTCTTTAAATTTATTAATTGTCTCATTTCCCTCACCCACCTAGAGTTGCTCGTAAATTTACTCCTAGGTGTGCCTAGATTCCCTTACGGGTTTAAATACTTTCCCTAAAATGAAGTTGCTAATTTAGTTCATTTTAGAAGGTTCTTAATTGCAGATTCCTTACTATGTTGACCTCGCTTTTTACCATAAGTTCCCTTCTTTCCTTATTATGTTTCCCCCAATTCTTAGTTTCCTAATTTTTTTTCCCTTCTTTCCCCTTTTAATAAAGCCAAAATGGCAGTTGCGCTATTTAATCTTTTCCTTTTATTATTTATTTAATATCTTTTTGTACCTTTCCAAGTTAAGAATTAATTTCTTCTTTGCAATTTTTAAGTCCACTAGTTTTAATTAAATTCTTTCTCTCTTCATTTATCCCAAGAATTTTATGAAGATTAAACTATTACTTAAGTGGGTTTTAGTTTAAATTTTTATTTTTTTATTTTTATAGGGTCTTTTTCTTAAGGTTAAACAAAATTTTACCCTATAGAAGTTTTAGACTTAGATTTAGGTTCTGAACGGGGCGACAATTGTTTAGGGAAGTTGTTTAAGAATTTCTTAATGTGTTAAAAGTCTTAGGGCCATCTAAGTTTGTTCCTTCATAAACATCAATGCGACGTGCCCTTTAGGATGCACAACGCGCTCCAAGGGTGCCACTCGCCTCGTTCGTTTCTTTTGCGCAACGTGCCCTTCAGGATGCACCACGTGCTCCAAGGGTGCCACTCACTTCTTGTGTTTCTTTTGCGCGACGTGCCCTTCAGGATGCACCACGTGCTCCAAGGGTGCCACTCACCAACTTGACTGATTGGTAGACATCAATAACCCTTGGAGTCAACACTCCGCTAGGCGAGCTTGTGGGAGACTAAGGGCTTCTAAGGAATAATGCCCCTGCCTTATTGCATGCCCCTTAGAGTCATCGTGAGCGACTGTCAAAGTCTGCCCTCACGGCATTGTGGATCCTCTCGAACTAGATAATCGTTAACCTACAGTTCGAGCCATGGTGAGAGTGCTAGTAGGCTATGGCAGGGCTGCTATCCACGCCTCTCCCTCAACCCCTCTGGAAATTCCCACTTATGACAAGTACACAGAATTAGATATTTCCTATAGGAAAATGATGTCGTACAAATGTCCTTCAAATGAGGATTGGAAGGTTCTTATTCAGTTGGTGAAAGAATGAATCACCAAAACAACTATAGGGAAGTGAGGAAACATGAATATCAACATCCAAAGTCAATTGCATCATTTTTTATAGTTGTAAAGTCAAAATTTATTTTTGTATTTTGAGAGCTAGAAAATCGCTCCAAATAACCAATTTTGGTTATGGTTGAAACTTGTATAAAGATGAGAAAAATCTCAATGGCTAGAGGGTTTAAAAATATATATATATAAGAGGCTTTAACAAGAATAATAATGTTATCAAGAACTTGAAATATTTAGGATTTCAATTGCGTTAGTATGTGAAATCATGTTATTATGTTTCCTTGTTTTTCATAAATCACTCACAACTATGTTGTGTTTGTTGGTTAGTATGGTTTATTTGCATTAACCATTCAAGATATATTCCCCATAATTTATTATTTGATCTTTGAAAATGGAGAAACATATTCAATTGGACCTTTTTTCCCCAAAATTCTCATTTATCCTATGCGGGGATATCCTATTTCTTAAGTTGCAATGACAAAACCCATTGTAATCATTGACATGGATATTAAGAAGCAACACAATCAACCTAGTTAAAGTAAAGTATTATTTATGAAATTTGAACAATAACTTTTCCTTGACATGGTGAGGCTCAAGAGATGTTTTTCGCTAATGTTATATAATATAAATATCAATTCCCATTTACTAGTGATCTCTAGAATATCGATTGTATTTGTTACTTTATCAATAGTTACTAATGATTTTTATATGCAATTGGACCGTGCTTATGAACAGGGATTGATGATTGTTGTAATTCCATTTACATCAAAGGTATGTTAAGTTTTTCCATTATTTATTTAGTCTTATTTGACAATTTTAAAGGAAGTGTAATTCATTTTCTATTTTGCAGATTTTGGAACCCTGACAATCAAGTCTTTCTTATCAACTTTCCAATCCTTTGACAATGGGAATCCTCAGTTTACTGGCTGAGATATATGAATTTCCACATGTGAAGATGAATCTTATATTTGATATTGAGGTACACAAGTCCCTTGGTATTTTAAAATATTTTGGATAAGATTTGACTAAGATTTTCTAGTTTTCTTTTACTTCACATAGTGACCAAGCTTATGCATTTTATGTTTTAGGAATTATTTAAAAATATAGGTGTAGATACAAAATATGTGAATCCTACTCAACTTCTCAAAGTTCGTGCTAGAGAGTTTGAAGGAAATCCTAATTTTTCCAATAAAAATGTAGGAATTGTTCAGTAGAAAGTTGTAACTAAACATACTACTGGAACGATAGTTCCAATTAGTCAGGTGGAACTGGAGCATGAAGTTTCTACTTCTCATGCTAGTACTACTCATCCAACTTTATTAAATCGGCTTTGTTGAATATTGCTTCTTGTATTTTTTCATTTTTATTGCTTTTAATTATATATTCATCAACCTTAGAGATGGTCAATTGGTTGTTTTAGTTTACTGGTGCCCTGCATATTTTGTTAAGCATAGTAGGAGAGGAAGAAAAACTTAGCACGTTGGCCATGCTTGAGCATGTGCCAACTAGTATGGGATTACCAAATGCTACTCCAACTCAATATTAATTTTCTATTAGTCAGGTTAGGTCCAACAATCAATACTCTTTTGTAGATAAAGTTATTTTGAATCCAGACCAAGTTGGCCTCTATATTGATCTTTTGACTCGATGGAACTCTTTATGTTGGTTTTGCATATTTCCATGTCATTCCCTAGCATTGGTTCCTATGTTGTTGTTAATCCAAATATTAATTCTCTTGTCCAACAATTACCATTCCAAAGGTATGAAAACGAACCTCTATTAGTGATTCATTCCATGATCTCTCAGTGATTTTTACTGAGTAAAACAACAAAGTAGTATCGTTGACATATTTTTCATCCAAGAACTCTTTTTGGGAGTGGTAACCTATATCAGGATTTGTTGTTTGAGAATTGTGATTATGGTTTTGAAAGTTAGTATGAAAACACAGAGACAAAGGCTGTCTTTTTTTTTGTAGCACCTTTGGCAACAAGAGCATTTAGATTCCCTCCTAGAGACATGCAATGGAAACCTAGACCTTTTTTTATGTTTTCTTATATATGATTCATTTTATCATGATGCAAAAACTATAATGTCCCCATCGTTACAACTACAAGTAAAGAAGAAGGTGAATTTTTTTATTTTTTTTGCTTCTAGGAAAGAAGGCAATGACTACACAGTTAACTGCACCTAGACGACGAACACACGCCCACCGATCAGGCGACTGACAACTAATAATCTTCACACTGGCACAAGATAAATAGGGCGCAACATACAGAAATCAAGGATAGACAGAAACGACTACCCATCCTGACACAACAGCCTCAACGATCAGATAACTAGAACCTCGATGGCATGTAACCATACATAGGAATGCGTTGCAACCCAAGTCCCATCAACAAACTTACAAGTTCCACAAAACCCACAA